>CAUYPK010074949.1:0-56797 GCA_963574355.1 Loris lydekkerianus
TTTGGAGGATCTATCCAGGCCTGCTAAAGGGGTGTTAAAATCTCCAAGTACCATGCAAGTGGAGAAACTCGAGTTGCTCATGTCTGTTAGAGTTTCTCTTATAAATTGAGGTGCATTGTAGTTGGGTGCATAAATATTAATAAGTGAGATCTCATCATATTATGACCTTTAGCAAATATGAAGTGTCCATCCTTATCCTTAATTATTTTGGTTGGTTTAAAGCCTATTGCATCTGCAAACAGGATTGCAATGCCTGCTTTTTTCTGCTTTCCATTTGCCTGGAATATAGATGATCATCCCTTCACCTTGAGTCTATATCTGTCTTTCAATGTAAGATGTGATTCTTGGATGTAGCAGATATCTGGCTTTAGTTTTTGTATCCAGTCAGTCAACCTGTGCCTCTTTAGAGGACAATTTAAACCATTCACATTAATTGAGAATATTTATAAGCCTTTTGAGAGTCCGGTGGACATTTTGAATCCTTTTGCTACTGTGGGAGTTGGGATTTCATCAAAAATTTTCTGGGTGGGTTTACTTTTGTTGTGGAGAATTATGCTGGTCTTTGTGGAGGATAGGTCTAAAATGTCCTGGAGAGCTGATTTAGTTGGAGCAAATTTCTTCAACATGTGAATGTCGTTGAAGTATTTAATTTCTGCATCATAAATGAAGCTCAGTTTAGCTGGGTACAAGATCCTGGGTTGAAAATTATTTTGTTTTAGGAGATTAAAAGTCGATGACCATGCTCTTCTAGCTTGAAAGGTTTCAGCAGAGAGATCTGCAGTTAGTCTAATATTCTTCCCCTTGTAGGTAATGGTTTTCTTTTGTCTGGCAGCTTTCAGAATTTTCTCCGTCATGTTAACTTTAGTGAAATTGATTATGATGTGTCTGGGGGATGTATTATTTGGGTTGAGTTGTGCTGGAGTTCTGAAACTGTCTGCTACCTGAATTTTGGAATTCCCTGGCATATCTGGAAAGTTCTCCTTCATAATGTCATGGAGAAGAGACACTGTGCCTTGTGAAGCCACTTCGTTACTTTCGGGGATCCCTCTAAGACGAATATTGGTTTTTTTCGAATTATCCCAGAGCTCTCTGAGAGAGTGGTCTATTTTTGCTCTCCATTTCTCTTCTTCTTTGAGGGTTTGGAAGCGTTGAAATGCTTTGTCTTCAATGTCAGAAATTCTTTCTTCTGCTTGCTCCATACTTTTACTGAGGGATTCTACTGTGTTTTTCAGATCTTTTAGGGATGTAACTTCTTGTCTCAATGATTCAAAATCTTTGGTTATTTGCTCTTTGAATCTGTTGAATTCTTGAGATAACCTTTGGAATTCTCATTCGATCTTATTTGCTATCCAGATCCTGAATTCAATTTCTGACATCTCACCTATTTGTTTGTGCATAGGGTCTTGTGCTGTGTCTACCCCATTGATCCTTGGGGGAGTTGATCTACTCTGATTATGCACATTCCCAGAGTTCTTCTGTTGATTTTGCCTCATGATTGTTTTTCACCGTTGCCTTTTGCCGTCCTCAGAGTTCAAGAGCTGTCTCTCCAAGATTAGACCCCAGCGGTATCACTGTATTGTTACTGGATCTTTGTAGGGAGTTACCCTGTGTAGTTCCTCTGGGGCTGCTCTAGTTAGGGAATTCTGGTTGTAGAAGCACCTCCGGTGTGCGACGCACCCGGATTCAGCAACAGGGCTGGGGGTGGTGCACACCGTTCTCTGTGCCTGGTGCCCATTGACTTTGGCACAGAGAACCCAAGGTTCTAGCAGTCTCTGGCCAGGAGTAGGGCTCTGTGCAGAGGCAGGGAGGTCTCCAGAGGGCACGCAGCTACCAGGGTTCCTGTTCAGATGGATGAGCTAGAGTGGAGACTGGGAAGACACAGAAGGGGTGACGCAGGGTTGCGTGGCTCCCACAGTTCCAGGTCAGGGAATGTGGAACCCTGGTGGGTGCGGGTCACCGGTCAGGGGTCACTGCACACCTCTTATGGAGGTCTGGGCGGCGCCACGCCCAGGAGTCTGAGGTTGCTATGAGCTGTGACGTCAGGGCACTCTACCCAAGGCAACAGCCCAAGGCTCCAGTGTGCCAAAACTGTTCAGAAACTCGTTGAAGAAGACAGATGGCCAACAATCACATGAAAAAAACTTCATTATCACTAATCATCAGAGAAATGCAAATCAAAACTTGAGGTAGCACCTAACCCCAATGAAAATAGTCCACATCACAAAATCCCACTGTTATAGATGCTGGTGAGGGTGTGGAGAAAAGGGGACACTTTTATTCTGTTGGGGTTGCATACTAATGAAGCCTCTTTAGAAAGAAATATAGAGAATCTTCAAAGAATTCAAGGTAGACCTTCCATTTGATCCTGCAATCCTATTACTGGGTTCCACCTAGAAAAAAATGTCATTTTACCATAAGGATGTTTGCACTAGAATTTTTATTACAGCTCAATTCACAATTGCCAAGATGTAGAATCAACCCAAGTGCCCACTGATTCATGATTAGTTTAATAAAGTGTGGTATATGTATACCAGGAAATGTTGTTCAGCCACAAAAAAGACAGAGAGAGACTTTCCTTCTTTTGTATTAACCTTGATGGAGTTAGAGAACATTCTACTTAGTAAAGTATCACAAGAATGAAAAAGCAAGAATCTAATGTATTCAATACTAATATGAAACCAGTTGGTGAACAAATACACACCCACATAAGAGAAAAACACAATTAAACTCAAGTTGGTGCAGAGGGGAGGAGAGACAGATGTCAGGGGTGGAGGGAAGGCGACTAGTATATTCTCACCTAACAGGCCCAATGTAAGGATATGTGACACACCTCCTAGGTGAGGGGCACAACTACAACTTGGACTTTACCTAACAAATGAAAACCGAGGTGACCTAATTAACTGTGCCTCATACTAAACTGAAAAAAAAAGGAAGGGAGGAAATCAACCCTATTAGCACTATTAGCCATTAGACTTTACTCCAGGGAAACTCATTTTAGACTTTTGACCTCCAGGATTATAAGATGATAAATTTGTGTGCATTAAGTCACTAAAAAAAAAAAAAAAAAAAAAAAAAAAAAAACAGAGAAAAATGAAATCAAAATATTTGTGCTGAAAATTATGTAATCAATAAAATTAACAGATAAATATATAACTGGAGAATTTTGGAAGTATGGGATATTAGTCATCATAGAAAGCTCAAAATAAAAAATTTAATTCTACATTCTATTCTGTTAGTAACGAATCTATTTTAAGAATATTAAGGGTATATTCAAATTTTATGTTTTGGTTTATTTGATCTTAGTTTTTCTCACAAATGTTAGAAACATTTTCAAATAAACAGAGAACCACTGCCTCAAAATATAAAATGCTTTGTTGTACTTAATTCTAACAAGCAATGTGATCTAGCAGTAACTTTTAGTTGGATTTCTGCTTCTGTGTTAAAAATGCATCTTGCATAATATCTTATAATATGGATTAAATCAAAAGGCATGATGTTAACATCCAACTCTGTTGTTTATTCAAGTCAATCTACTTATATATACAAATCTGATATTTACTTCTTAAAATATTTAGCATGCATAAGTGCCCATAAATCAGTTATGACAATCATTGTTAAGGCAATCAATAGTAAGGAATATGCATTAATTCAAATAATATTGATAGGCTCATGAACCTGCATCAGTCTTCTGTGAAGTAAGAAAAATGAGACATCTTCCAAAAAATCAATATTTTTCTTTCTATGTCATTCACTTCAAGATTATCAATAATACATTACTTTTTTACCTTATGTGTCAATGGTGTAATTTTTAAATACAGGCATCTTTACATTTTAATGTAAAATGATAATGCAAGGGACTGAGACTCAGAAGTTATTTGATGGAAACATTTTTTAAAGCTTATTGTTTAAAATAAATATATATGTATATATATACATATATATAGGTTTATACACAGGTAAACCTATATACATAGTTATAACTTTGTATATTTGTGTGTGACAGTGTAAGAAAACTATTTTAAAATGTACTGTCTTGCCTCCATTGAAAACGCTCATTCATTTTATTCTGAAGGTAAATTGCATGAAGAAAATGACAGAGATTTCAGTGCACATCTTTTTTTTAACGCTTCTGAACTGGGACATTATACAGGTATGTACTTAGGTAAAAATACAAAATGTGAAATTACAACACCCATTCATCAAAAAGGAAATATTTTAATTGGTTATAGGTGGAAAATATCTACTTGACAGTCAGTTTCTCACTTTCACGTAAGTGCTTTGCTGCTTGGATGCCTAATCTTGTTTAGTGTAGGGAAAGTAATTTGACATGAAAGTACCTAGATGGCTGCCGAAAATTAATTGCCAATTAAAAAAGAAAAATGTTTGTGCTACTCTATAAACAAGCCAACATATAAACCTTTCAGTCTTGTTGCTTTATTTATGTCTTTATAGATCTGGTTTCAAGCTATTTGCATACAATTTACAAATTCACATTATAATTCTCTAGTATATTTATGATTTTATAGTTGTATATATTTTACCTCCATGAGAAATATTTATTTCTGTATGCTTCTGTTGCTTATTATTTAACAAAAACATCACATTGCATTTGATAGTTTATGTGTCTTCTTTCCATTAAGACATTTTTATTTGAAAAGGGGAATGAAAATACCTTACCACCACTACTAGGCACAGATTAAGCACATGAAAGCATGTACACACACCTCCTACCACCTCTACACAGAAACTCTGTCCTCTCAATTTAGAAAATAATCCCATGCCCCTATTTCTCTATGACAGCCTACAAAATATGGAGGATGATAATTTTTCAGAGATAAAACTTTCCCATATGAAAAAAACGATCTTTGGGAAATTAAAGGATTCTGAGAAGTTTAATACTTACAACATCTTATTCATTTGGGAATCTGAACTGGCAAAAAGAGAAACTATTCAAATTCTTAGCTGTATACCCTATCAAGGTAACTTTGCACCGAAGTTGAAATGGGGAACCATTATAATTAGAGAAAATCAAATGATGAAAGGGAAGTGCTAATATTCTTAAAATACTAAAAGTCAGTGCTAATACACATACATTTAAGAAAAACGATATTGTAGAAATAAATTATATTTGAACCTTGATATGATATAAATAGTAAAGTAGATGTGCCCAGCAATACAAAATATAAAATAATGTAAAAGTAAAAGACAAAGCTCCATCCGCTTTCTGTGACATCATGTTGAGCATGACTGCTGTGCTTTTAAAAGCCCAACATGACAGTCTCTCTTACTAGAGAATAGCAATTTTAACCTTTGAAATAACTAACAAAGAGCTTTTCGCTTGATATTTGGTTCATAGATTCGTAAGATCACGTTGATAACTAACACTTACTATACTTAATATTTGCCACATTCTCATGCTTCCCATTTTGAAATGTTGGCAGGTTATTTTGAGGGGAGGGGAGAAATGTATATAAAATTGCCCATGAGATAAAAGGTGGGCATTTATTCCAGATAAAGCATTATTTTTTTTCAAATCGATTTGGAAATAATGTTTTTTCTAAGTAGATTTCCAAAATAATTACAATAACTTCAGCATCTGCTGATTTAGGAACAAAAGTAAGTTTCTTGTTAAGAGGTAGATAAGTGATCTGTATGTTTTCACCTGTACCAGCAAATTAGGCCCAACTTAATAGTGTTCTGACCATGGAGTTACCTTTTCCTTGTTTCTATAATGAATCAGGGGAGAAAAGCCAAGAGAGATGTCAGAGATACATCCACAACCTCTCTGTCTTTTATTTAATTAATTAATTTATTTTTTAAGTATTATTTATTTATTTGCAGTTTTTGGCCGAGGCTGGGTTTGAACCTGCCACCTCCAGCATATGGAGGGCATATGGGGCTGGTGCCCTACTCCTTTGAGCCACAGGCACCACACTCTCCCTGTCTTTTATGAGCCCTTCCTCACTTTGAAACTGAACTATTGCAAAAGCAGCCATGAATATATTTTAATAGTTATTGATTCCCAATTATACGCATATGTCTTATTCTCAGAGAGCTGCCTTTACATAGATTATCTCATTAGTCTTCTGCAAACGAGGTGTTAATAGCACTAATTCTATGAAAAAGAACGCAAGTAAGTGCTTTCTGAGCACAAGGCTACCCTGTCTTTGCATTCATAGGTCTACAGAATAGTTTCTTAACATACATCTTCTCAGTCTTAATTCCTCTACATTTTAAAACATATATTAATAAATGTTGCAGGTAAAATAATTCCTTACTATTCCCCAGAAATGTGTCAGTACAGCATCTGCTCCAAATATCAATTTTGCCAGAGATTGAATGTGAAATCTATATGTCTTTGTATTAATAAAATACATATCAATATATTTTATATGGCATAATACAGGGCATGTATTGTTTAATAAAGTAAAATTACATGTATGTTTGAGCTAAAATAAAAACTTAAATTTTCAGGTTGAGTTGGCTTTTATTATTATCGTTATTTATTTATTTATTTACTTATTTATTTATTTTTTGCAGTTTTTGGCCTGGGCTGGGTTTGAACCCACCACTTGCAGCATATAGGGCCGGCGCTCTACTCTTTTGAGCCGCAGGTGCCACCCTGACTTGGCATTTTTCAGGTAAGTAAAGAAGACTGTGATATGGGCACCTGTTACAGGCTGCTTCTTTCAGGCAAATGTGGCTCCAGCTCAGTGCTCCAGCTGCAGAGTGTATGGAATGCTAATTCTGTGGTTTCCTGCTGTGCCATTGCCTCTATACCTACAGAGTTGTATCTACAGAGCTTAAAATAATCTCCAATTCCAAATGCTACTTAAATGCTAATTAAACAAATGAATAAACGGAAGAAAAGTGATTATTTGATTAATATCAGTCTCCCTTACAGAACTGTAAGCATCTTGAATGTAGTAGTGGTTGCTGCAATACTCACATTTTATTGCCTTTCTGGGATCTGGTTTGGAAGTTGGCATATAAAGCACCATATATGCTAAAGTGGAAATATTTGCACATTCACACAGTCATGGAGAAACACGTAGATCTTTATATTTCATTGTGTTCATTTCTCCTTTTAAAACTGTTCCCTGAGACTATTTACAAAAACGTTGCAGATTATCTAACCCCATGTGGTTTACCATACGACTAAGCCAACTAATCCTCAGGTAGGAAGCTCACTGTTTACACATTTTGATCCTAAACACCCTGCATGATTGATATTTCATGATGTTGGTTTATCTTAGAGCAAAACCAGTCCATAGCCAGTTTGAAGCCATCTAGAAGAACATTCATATGTTAGACATTTAGTAGATTTGCGATGTAGTCAAATTTTGATGAAATATATATTTTAAACTTTCTCACAAGAGCAGATGTAGTAGAAAGAAGTTGGTGATTAGAATTAGAAAACATAGGTTTCAATATTAAATCAGCTACCATAAGTTGTATGTCCACATGTGAGTCACTTAAAGTCATTAAGCTTTTACTCGTGAACTTGGAGAACATCATAGTTGGTCTATCAATCTCTCTGGGTGGTTTTCAGGAACAAATGGGATAAGATGTAGTAAAATGCCTTGTAAATTATAAAACACTGTATAAATATGTTGTTCTGTTAACTGGTGGTTCCTGACCAAGCACACTCTGGATATTTGGACTAGTTATTCTTGACAGATTTGACAAATGAACTTCAAAGAAAGGATAAAAGACTAAATAAGCCCTTTTAGACATCTTTGCATATAATCTTTCTAACTACGACCACATTGCTTGATGTAGCAATAAAAGCAAAGTTTCTCTTTGATTTCAACTCCAAAATTCTGCATTTCAAATAGAAAAAGAGAAACATTCTCCAAAGGTGTTCTATGACACCACTCCCCTCTGCCCTGCCAGATTGTTTAGCATCAACTCATGCTAATCATGACTCAATCACATACTCATCTAATTGTTTCCTCTTCCATATTATTAGTCTAAATTTTGCTTCCATCAGTGCATCATATGTTTTTACTATGAATGAAGTGGGATAACAAATCATTTTGGACTTTTTAAAGATATAGAAGTTTTACAACAAAAAGAAATCCTTACGATTGTGCTGATGGCAGATCTTTTCATATTTAGTTCATATGATTAATACATATTTAGTCTCAACCGTCTTTCAAAATTAAGAATTTTAAAAAATTACATAGATAGTCTTCACTCTCAAAAATAGCTTACAGGTTATACTGGGGTTTTGGTGCCTGTTTTTTGTTTGTTTGTTTTGTTTTGATTTTCTCTCATAATTGCTTCTGACAGTGTAGTGTCAAAGATCAAATTGTGTGTGTGTATGTGTGCATGGAATCTGAGAACCACAATCATGGGTAGTACAATGCACTCTTTCAAAGACTGTTATTTGCAAATGTGCTTTCGTAAAGATTTTTTCCTCTTAGATATAAGAATTTGGAAAAGGGAACATGATTCTAAAAGGATTAAACTTTTTAAATCTACAGAGTACTAATCGTGAGGTATAGATGTTCTACAACTTTTTCAAATGGCACACTTTTAAATGTTATTTCATAAAAAATATAGCACCTTTATTTAATGTATTAATAACTCATTTAAGCTCCTACATGCCCCCTGACATGCCCTTTGGACTATAGTGGCAGACATGAAACTACTATTTTAAACAATATTGTATTTCTCAGATATCAACCATTAATGGGGAGCTGAGTATTTTACATATGCCATTTTAACTATCTTAAAGTAGACAGTAAAATTCAATTTAGAACATTAAAACTATCTTTCCCTACTAAATAAACCATAGGTGTCCCCTACACTACTGACACTAATGTAATTATTATTAGCTTGCAATTCTTATCTGAGACAGTTATATAGATAAAGTAAGCCCTAAGTAACATTAAATCGGCCAATTTGACATTCTTCTCAGTAATGACCCTGACATGGCTGTTTTGCTGCAGAATATGGGTATGATTAAGTAATAGCAGGTGGGTCTTTACTGACATTAGTTATTTACGAGTTGCTTATTCTTAATTTATCTGAGCTCTTTAGGTTATAGATAACAGATACTTGTCAAATCTTTTTGAAAATTCTAGAGAGTTTCTTAAGGATATTGATATAGATATGTAGATATAGAGGGTCCCACCTATTTATGAAAGATTTTTACAATAATGTCTCATGAAATTGAAGTCTAATATGATCACAAATACACAGATCTGTTTCATTCAAAGACAATTTTATTTGCAAGTTAGAATTTTATCCATCGATAGGGTGTTTTCTACAATTATTTTCTTATTATCCAAGGAATATTGACCACACTCAAGTTGGAAAACCCTAAGAATATTTTACTTAATTTTCTTACAAACTTAGAATCTATTTCTTCATTGTTTTTTCTATGTGAAAGAAAAATATTAATAATCTCTTTCCAATCATCTTATCTCATTATTATGATGATATTTTTAAAAAGACAAAGACATAGTACTTTGGAAACAAAATGTTTACATTATGAATTGGGGGATTAGAAGATTTCCACTGTAGAAGTTGAAGCAATAATTCAGCAACAGGATTAGTAATAAAAAAGCTTCACTTTAAGAGGTGTTATTAGTGAATTCCGCAATTAAGTAGGAGGTCTTCAGGTTGGAAGTTAATTGCCCTGCTCAGTGAGCCACACCTTTGATATAGAGGTTTCAATTGGGATATAATACATGTGCCAAGGCTTAGCTGAAAAGAATTGTCACACAACATACCCATACCGAAAGAAGTAATTAGACGTAAGCCCTGAAAACCACACCCAGTATTGAATAAAAGTTTCTGGAAAAAAAAAAAAAAAAAAAAAAAAAAATTCTTATTTGGAATAACATATGAGCTAATTCTATGAAAACTCTGACATCTTCACCTAAGTAAATTTTCTGGCTATCCAGTGGTCTAGGTCATAGCCAAATACTACCTCTTAATTAGTCAATCTTTATTTTAATAATACTGCATAGCAAACAGTACCTAAAGTCTGTTTTTAGCACATAGATCTGTGGAGTGAGAGTAGTTCCTGTTTTTCAGCCTGCAGGTTAGGCTCGGATCAACTCTGCTTGTCTTTGTGAATTAAAATAAAATCTTGAGGCTCCCACTAAGCTGCTGCCTGACTGGACCCCCTCTTGGCCAAGAGGATCCCTAAACTGAGTTACTGCCATGAAAAAGATCAGAAAGTCCTCATCACCCCACCTCACCCCCTTTTCTTCTTAGAGACGTCCTTCATGACTCAGTAACAGGCCTAAGGCTATGCAAGACCCACCTGCAGGTTCTCAATATACACAACAAACCACTTGACCAGTCCATTACCTTTGTCTGTAATTACCAGACCCTTTACCTTAAGCATTCCTTTCACTGACTCCTGGTGTTTTACACAAAGTTTAACTCTTTCAGACAATTTTCAGCTAAAGAATCTTTAAACTCGCCTACTACCTGTCAGCTCACTCTGCCAGATGTCCCACCCTTTGGGGCCAAAACTGTGTATGGTTTCCACATACTGCTTTATGATCTCACCTGTAAATTCTGTCTTCCTAAACCATACGCAAACAAACTGCAAGCCCACCACCGCAAATCCACTTGCTCAAGGATTCTTAGGGGTGGTTTCAGGTCATGGTCCTCAAATTTGGCTCGGAATAAACCTCTTTATATTATTTCACTGAGTAGGGTTTCTTTCCCATCAACATCTTTCATCTCAGAAATGATAGGTTTGGATTTTTGTCCACTGCAAAACTCATGCTGAAATTTAATACCCAACCTGGTAATGTTAGGAGGTGAGGTCTTGTGGGAGGTGACTGGGTCATGGGGACAGATCTGTCAGGAATAGATTCCTGCCCTTTGACCTCTCCCTCAGTTAGCTCCCGGGAGAGCAGGCTGTTAACAGAGCCGGGCACCCCTCCCTCCCGTCATCTCTTGTCACCTGACCCCTTTGTAGGGACTGGCTCCTCTTTGGATTGCTGTCCTGACTTTGAGCAGCCTGAAGCTCTTGCCAGGTGCAGATGTCCAGTCTTGAACTTTCCAGACATCAGAATTATAGGCCAAATAAACTTTTCCTTATAAACTACCCAATCTCAGTTGTTCAGTGATGCCAACACTAAACAGACTAAGACAAGGACCAAAATGAAGCAGTCACTCCAGGGCAATTTTATTTTCATGGGATAGAGCAGAATGGTCAGAGTGCAAGCTAAATCAGGCAAGTCCATGGAAACTTATTAAAGCCAGCTCATCTTCCAGGGGCCAAACCAAGTTACATGCCAAAGTCAAAGGCAAGGAATTATACTGTTTCTGCTATAAACTGTAGCAAGAGCAAAGGGAAAAAAAGAGAATTCTGAACAAATGATACACTCCACCAAACCCTCAAAAGTGAAAGACAAGTTAATGCATTTGTGTACTACTTACCATGAAGAAAACGTCAAAA
The DNA here is from genome assembly GCA_963574355.1 of Loris lydekkerianus. Lineage (NCBI taxonomy): Eukaryota > Metazoa > Chordata > Mammalia > Primates > Lorisidae > Loris > Loris lydekkerianus. The sequence goes on from CAUYPK010074949.1 coordinate 11,435, forward strand.
TGCTTGTGGCAAGCCTTTTAAGAGTTCAGAGGGAACATAAGATACTTTTGATACACCCTTAAGATATTCAGCAAGTAACCGGACAACTGCCATCTTTTAGTCAGGTCACTGATGGGAGACAATTCTCCATGGGTCTTTATATCATGCAAGAGAAGAGCTGCTGTCTTTTGCCCAGGATTACATTTTAAAGGAATTTTTGCATAACAAACAGCCTTGAAAGATAGAAATAGTGTCTTACTCTGAAGCAAAGGCCTGGCTTAAGCTTAATATCCATATGTGCTGGAACACAAAATAATAAGTATTACTTTTCATAATCTTATATACCTATGTTATTTATATTATAATTGTTCAGAGTGACATACATATCTATTTATGCAAATCAAGCTGGTTAATTGTTTTTCATATTGTCTATACACTGATAGATTTTTTTTGTCTGCTTGACATATCAGTTGCAGTGAGAGATTAATTATACATTCTGATGGACTATTTATCTATTTCTTTCTGTGATTATATCTTTTTTTGTGCTATGCATTTGGCTATGCATTTTGTGCTATGCATTTGGCTATGCCACTAAGTATGGATAAGTTCAGAATTGCAATATCTTCCTATAGGAATAAGTGCTTTTGATAGTATTTAGTGACTCTCTTTATCTATAATAATATTTACAATTAGTGCCCCTTTTTACCTGATAATACTGCCCCTGAATTTCTGTAGTATCTGTTCACAAATATACTTCTACGGTTCTACGTTTCTTATTGTTGTAAACTAGCATGAGCAAATACTGCAGATGGCTTGCAAAACATCAGGCAGATAATTCTTTTGCAATCATGGGACACCATACACTGGTTTTATATACTAGTTGACATATTTTCATCACATTGGTTAACATAACCTTCCTGGTATTTTCTTAGTTATTGTGTTAAGACATTTATATTCTACATTTACTAAGTTTCACATGTACCCTTGTAAGATGCACCACAGGTGTAATCCCACCAATCACCTTCCCTCCACACATCCTCCCCCTTCCCCTCCCCTCCCTCTCTCCCTTCCTCATATTTTTAGGTTATAACTGGGTTATAGCTTCCATATGAAAGCCATAAATTAGTTTCATAGTAGGGCTGAGTACATTGGATACTTTTTCTTCCATTCTTGAGATACTTTACTAAGAAGAATATGTTCCAGCTCCATGCATGTAAACATGAAAGAGATAAAGTCTCCATCTTTCTTTATGGCTGCATAATATTCCATGGTGTACATATACCACAATTTATTAATTCATTCGTGGATCGGTGGGCACTTGGGCTTTTGCATGACTTAGCAATTATGAATTAGACTGCAATAAACATTCTGGTACAAATATTTTTGTTATAATGTGATTTTTGGTCTTCTGGGTATATACCTAGTAGAGGAATTATAGGATTGAATGGCAGATCTATTTTTAGTTCTCTAAGTGTTCTGCAAACATCTTACCAAAAGGAATGTATTAATTTGCATTCTCACCAGCAGTGTAGAAGTGTTCCCTTTTCTCCACATCCACACCAACATCTCTTTTAGAAGTGGTAGGAGCTTATGGTTCCCATGGACGATCAGTTTTGAGGCACTTTTCTGGCAGTCATTCCTGGATTTCCTACTATATTCTCAACAATTGTAAGCTTAATTCCTTCTCTTAAATTTGTTTCTTGCTACACTATCTAGAGTAGATTCTGTCACTGAAAATCATATAATACAGTAACTTACAACACCTTTCTATTGATGGGAACCTGGGATTAATTCCTGGTTGTACTAAATGGCAGTGATAATTTATTTTCAAATGCAATACCAGTAACCTCTATGTGCAGACTGTAAATGATTTGCTTACGTCACCATTTGCCATCCCTCTTTAGTAGGCCAAATGGATGCTGCCATGTCATCACACTGTGGAATTCAGGAATCCAAAACTATAAGGATGAATGGCTGTTTTCTGCACTGATGGATTTTAAGTGACAATAACACGACAGGATTTAACTCTTAACTTTCTGAATAAAAGGAGGGTAAAAAGAAGAAAATTTCTATGACTACCCTAAAAAAATTACAGCCACATGTTCTGGGTTGCAAAGTTACAAGGTACATTAAATTCAGAGAATGGTCTGGGATCTTATGTGCTAACTGAAACAGTCACTGGGAAGAAGTTTGAGACTCATATTAAGAATGATAATATTTGAAAGGACTTATCTGATTTAAATCACTCTCAAACTTGTACTCCCACTGAGCCTTACCTGCCAGCAGAATCAACCCTTGCTTACAGATTCTGGAGAGGCATTATCTCCTGTCCACCTCTGCTATCTGCCAGTTCCTCCAGTGCCATCACTAAAGTCAGATTTTAGCATGCCAAGAGGATCAGAACACCTACACAGCACAGGAAATCCAGGATTATTATATGAGTATATGTAAGGAGAAAAAAAAATCTCTAAGTGGGTGAAAGTAATTTCTGGAGAAATTGGACCCAAAATGGAAAAACATAGTTTTAGACTGAGTGAATTTGTTGATATGAGTACATATGTACCAGCCATGATTACGTGTCCAATAGAAATATAATAGGAACCATACATGTAATTCTAGTTTTCTAGCAGCTATCCAAAAAACATAAAGAACAAGGTGAAAATTAGTTTTAGTGATATATTTTATTCTTCCAATATATTCAAAATAGTATTTCAAAATAAAATCAACATAAAAATAATAATATGTATCTTTTTGGTTTCACTAATCTTCAAATGCAGCATAATTTCATCCATACAGCCTATTTCAATTCAATACTCAATTTTCATCAGAAATACTTGATCTGATCAAATACAATAAAACTTACAAGATTTTCCAAACATACATCAACATTTTCCAATAACAGATTCAAGCGCCAAAATATCATTTTCCACTAAAATTTACTTCCATATTGATAAACAGCCTATTAAAATTACCAGAAAAATATGATGCTCCATTCTAATATGAAGCCAATAGACTATCTAATACATACCCACATAAGTGAAAACTCAAATCAATTCAAGGTGTGGGACAGTGGAATGAGGGAGCAGGGAGACGGAGGAGGGAGGAGGATGGGGATTATGGTGCACAGCACACCTCCTGGGAGTGGGACACAACTGTAAGAGGGTCTTTACCTAACAAATGCAAACAGTGTAATCTAATTCTTTGCACCCTCAATGAACCTGAAACAATAAACAAAGGAAGAAAAAATATGATCGGTAATTGTTTCAAGAAACCAGAATAGTATATATTTAAAAAGAAACAGAGAAGAAAGGAAAACAGGGGAAAAGAGAGAAAGAGAGAAGGAGTGAAGGGAGAAGAAAGGGAGGGAGAAAACAACAGAGGAAGAAATTAAGGAAAGAAAGAATAACTAGAATAATAAAGGATTTCTAGATATTAAAAATATTATGATCATATAGATAGCACAATAGCATGTCTCTTAAGGGTCAGCTATCTACACAGATGATAAACTGAAAGACATAACCCAGGATAAACATCCAAAGAAAACATAGAGTTAAGGAAGAGATGGACTTCCAGTGAGTAACAATGCCCTATAAGAGTTTCAGAAGCAGAGAAGGAGGCACTAACAAAAGAGGATAGTAAAAATCAAACTCTCTAAAAAATATTCTTGACTATATTCTCAGAAGACATGAGTCTCCACAGTTACTTGGTACTGAGCAAGATGAAAGAAAGATCCCAACATGAAAACATTCTACTCATAATAAGACTAAGACGGTGCCCCTGACGTCAGATTCTGCAAGTCTGTGGAGCTAGCATTTCAATGTTTTGAAAACAATGAAAGATAATAATTTTGAACTTGAAATTCTAAGTTGAGATAAAATATTGACCAAAATAAAGACCTGTCCCGTCATCAAGTAACGAGAATACATGCCATCATTACTGTACATTCAATATTCTGAAAGGTACTCTTGGAAAAGAAAAAGGAACAGTGGAATGTCAGATGACATGAAGTAGAACAAATAGTGGCAGAATGTTTCCTGGGTGAAGAAAAATAAGGGAAAATATAATTTTTTTTAATTGATTGCCCTGGAATCATAGGAAAGTATACTTTGGCAAAGTGTTGGGGACAGAGAGATTATTTTCCTTCTTAATAAGTCCAACTACAATATGGGGTTCTGAAGTGAATAATATTTACCCAAGCATAATACAGTCAAAGTCAATGAAGAGTTTTAAAAGTGGAAAAAGTTCTTACCACTTTGAATACAGAATAAAAATTATAAATCATGAAACCATACTATAAATAAGAAAAGCAAAAGAGTGAAGAATGAGGGAAGATGAGAGGCTGTGTAATGTGTAAGACCCACCTTGTAGTGAGCATCAAAAATAAATATCAGAATTGAAACATTTGAAAACGTTCAGATCCTTATTTATAATAATATATTTGTATTATATGCTCTTAAGAAATGTTGTTTTATAGCTGGGTTCTTCTTGTCCAGAGTTCATTTTGACTAAACAGAAAATCATGTTGTCAAGGTTCTAGTTTTTGCATTTCATAGACACAGCATACTTACAAAGAGGTTTTTTAATGTACTATTTTTTCTTTTCCTTTGTTTTAGGGGAAATAAAAGTAGACATTCACATGTGAACTGATGGGCAAAATACCTTCATACGTTCTCACAAAGCAAAGATGCTTTTAAAAACGCCCAGGTGAGAAACTTCTCTTTAAATTAAAGGTAGGGAAAACAGTGGGGTGATGGACAATGGCTACATAGCAAACAAGAACCACACATCAAAACCTCTAAGTCTTCACAATTTAAACGTTTTAATGGAGGAGTTGAGGTGGAGTCACATCTCCAATCAGTCTTCCTATATTAAAAAGAGACAAAGGGAGAATCTCAGGAGCTTAAACGCATAGCCAGAGAGATAATGAGAGCTAGAGACCTTGGTCTGTAAGCAGCAACTCGCTTTGTTTCCCATTGAATACCCTCCTCTGGTTATTAGTTCTTCCTCCAGTAATCTGTCAAACAATGAGGGACTAGAGTTTTAAAGGGTGCGTTGCCACAGAAAGCAAGCTAGTGCTGAGCCAGTGAAAAGGTGAGATAATGAGATTGACATTGCTGACACTGGGAATCTGGTGATATAAAGATTAGTTTACAATCAAATTACTCTCATATTCACTTACAGCCAAATAAGTAAAAAGGCCACCTGTAAAGCAGTTCCCTCTTGAGCGGTGGGATAGAGACTATTATAATAAACACATGTTTGGGGCAGCAAGGAATTCAGTGGACATTGTTAGACACACAGGTTGTTTAAAACCAGGAAAGATTCTTCTAAATGAATGATTCATCCCTATAACAACACTAACTCATTATTGACTCTCAGTTTATATCTATTTTCATTTTTTCCAATCTGTTGCAGTGCAATAGAAGTGGTGGTTTGTTGAGGCGTTGCTTTAAAATGTTGTTTTAAGTACATAATTTTACTCCATTTGTGCCAGGAAAATGCCCAAACACCTTCATTAGGAATAAAGCAAATCTGTTCAACGGTACTCTGAACAGCAGGCACTGTATGCTTTATTGAACAGAAAGGCTTTAACAAACCTTATCTTGTACACATGTTCATTCTGCCTGTGTCTGTTTATGTTCTCTAACTTCCTAAAAATGTGGGTGCAACAACAAGTAGTGTTTAGCTACCCTACTTACTTAGCCAGGTGGTTGATTATATGGTTTGGCACATTTTTTGCAGGTGGTATACAAAATCATATATACCAGCTGCTCAGTCCACTGAGTAATACTTTGCTAAATGACACAGTCCCTGCCATACATAACAACGTATAATGATGCTAGAGTGATATCTTCACTGGATTCATTTAGCTCTGAAAAGAATTATCTAAGAAATACATTTCCTTGCTTTTATTTCTGTTTCATGCTGGGTAATGTTGGCAAGAATTATTCATGGCACATGTGAGCAATTCAAAGAAATATTATGTACAAAAAAATAAAAAACCCAAGGCAGCTTTGCAGAGGTGTGCTATCTGCTTGATGACTTGGCATGCTGCCCCTTTTGCTTGGCATAACACCCTAGCTGCTGGCGTGAGGGATGTTATATATACTTGCCATTGGGCCTCTACTATGCTAGTTGCTGTGCACCATCAATATCGACCAACTGCATACACACCCGGATGAACCTTGTATCTGAGGGATTGCAAATAGCATTTGAATTATTTTACATAAATCTGAAAATGTAATTGCAGTTGACATTCCTATTAGTATTATATCTGAGCGTGATGATCATAATTGAGTAACATTAAATTTAGTTTATTGAACAGCAGTCCACTGCCTGCTTTACTGTGACTGTGATCTGTGTAATGAAACCAGCAGTACAAAAAATTCTCTCAGTTGGTACACTTCCTGGAGAGCAGCCAAAGTATTTATTGCTATTTGTGCAATTAATGACCATATTGATTTCTTTTTTCCCCCCTAGTAAATAGTAGATAAGTTGTGCTAAGTTTTCTTAGCTCTTCAAGGTTTGTTTCAGCTGTAATTAATGTGACTAGAAGAATAATATTCACTTGTTCTTAATAACTGGTTTTCATGTCTGCAGCATTTGCAACTTACACATTCCTTGGGTTTGAAATGATTAAATTGATAAGTGGCTCTATTGCCAAAATAATCCCATATGCTGAAGCATGATTTATTAATGTTCAAAAATCAGAAAGTAAAATTTCACTACCCAAAATGCTGTGGTGGTTAATCATCTGTTCTTCCAGCTAATTCCATAATCCTCAATGTGACAATCAATTCATCATGCTGAAATGGCAAATTCATATAAATCATATTTCCAAGTTCTACACGCAGTCAATAAAATATATTGCACATCTCCCATAAATTATGTGATATAATGTTAATTTATTTTTCAAATTAAGAATTTTAAATACCCTCTGTGTTTGTACATTGTGCTTGTAAAGTAGTGAGTCTTATCCTGACACATGTAGGAAATTGGGTTTGAAGTATTCTAATTTAAGAATAATTCATGAAAATATTAGATATTCCTTCCCCTTTGAAGCGAATGTTCTAATGTCTTCTACTTTCTTCTTAACGCTTACTGATTAGGTTGAAAGATCTTTGCATTTTCTCATTTGGAGGAGGTGAGTTTAAAGAAGGTCAGTATTGACGTCATTTGGTGCATTCTTCTTACTGCAGAATTAAAGTCATCTATGCTGCAGTGCATATATTTATCTTTCTTTTATTTGAGTTCTGCACATCACCCAAGTTTCTGAGCTGGAATAAATGCCCTATAATTCCTTTCTTTTAAAAAAAATCCTCCCTTAAAATCTATTTAGTATTCACAATAAGGACTAAGATATAGAAAATATAGAAATACAGACATTTTAAAGCATCACATGATTTATAATTCTCTGATTAACAGAATTTTTGGGGGGACAGCTTTCCAACTTTAATAGGTACAATCCCTGATGTTGTTCTATGTAAAGTAAGATTCTTCAATTTTTCAATGTGAACTTGGCATGGCAATATAAATCAGTCTAAACTTACTATCCTTTATAAGTTAAACTAAATGTACTAAATTATGCAGTATTTCAAATCCATAATCTTCCCTGAAGAAGGATGTGTCTAAGAATATTTGTATTGCAATCTCAAGAGCAATGACTGAAAATAAAACAAAATTATACAGTTAAACAATCAGCATAGAAATTAATTGTTGAGATAAAAATGCTTATTTAACACAAAATAAGACAAGAAATCATAGAGGAACAACAAAGACACAAGAGAAATTAAAAATAAATGTTGAAATGTTCGATGTAAATTCAACCATATAACTAAAAAGGTAGTGATCATCAGACGTTAAGACATAGATAGTATAGATTGAAAAGAGATGCACCACAGATTCAAAGGCACAAATAAGTTGAAAGTTAAAGGCTGTCAAAAGATATACATATACCAGACCAAGAATAACCACAAGGGACCTGAAATGGTGGCAGAGATATAAGGTAAATATAAGGTAGAAGAGACCTTAAGACAAGAAATATTATAATATTCAAAGAATGGCATTTCATAATGGTGAAAATGTAAACTCAGTGGAAGATATGAATGTTTATACCTAAAACAAGGCCTAAAATATTGAAGTAAAACTGACAGAATTCCAAGTAGAACATGCAATTCAACAAGAATCTTCAGTAAGGTTAATTCTCCATGCTCACTGGTGCGTAAAACAACTAAACAAAAATCAGTAAGGATATAGATGACTTAAACAACATTATCAATTAAACTGATAAATTATAAAAATGGATATTTTAAATAATTCACCCAAGTACTGAAGTATATGTTCCCCCTTCTCCTACTCATATCTCTACATGGCTCTCTATACTTTGTTGAAACTAAGCATAAAAATAGACAATTTCTCCATATCTTTGGTTCTTCATTCTTTCAGTGTATACACAGGTGAATATATACTCATTCTCATATATATATGCTAAATAAATTGGGATGCCTTTTCTCCAAAAAATCAAAAAGAAAAAGAGAGAGAGAGAGAGAGAAAGAGAGAGAGAGAAAATAAAGGAGGGAAGAGGGAAGGAGGGCAGGAAGAAGAATCAAAAAGGAAATAACATGAGATATAGCTGAATCAGTGCTAGATTAAATTTATAATCTTGAATGCCTATATCAGAAAATAAAAAAAAAAACTTAATAGCCATGTTCTGCTTTAAGAAACTAGGAAAAAAAGAGCAAATTAAAAAAAAAAAGCAAGCAAAACAATGGACATGATGATGACAGCAGAAATCAATAAAATTCAAAACAGTAACATAATAAAGAAACCAATGAACCCAAAAGTTCTTATTCTGAAACAGTAAAGAAAACTGACAAAGATTTAACAAGGTAGATGAAGGAAATAAGAGACAAGGAACAATTTAGCAAAATAAAATATAAAAGAAAGAACGTTATTACTAGCCATATGGAAATTAAAGGGATAAAGAAGAATACTATGAACAATTCTTTGTCAACAGATTAGTGTGGTGTCAAAGCTAGAGAGTGATAGAGTGAAAATAATTCAGAAAGTAGGAAAGAACCTTGATCTACTTTCCTGAGAAACAGTTCATTATAGAGAAAAATAATCTAACCATAAACATAAGAAACTGAGTAAATTTAAGGATTATAAAGGAAATTAAGGGGAAAAAAGGCAATAAATCACAGTAATACATTCTGGGAGAAAGGGCAGCTAACAGGAAGAAGCATACTCTAACAGAAAGAACCTGTACTTCAGCTCTTACAAATCACTGTAACTATCTTGATTCTCAGACTGACGTAGTATCTCTTCTCTCTGCTACCTTGTCCCTGTTTCACCACAGTCCCTTTTAGCTTCTGTACTGAAGTTGCCTGATGACTTATTTGCACTGAAACTAAATTTTTGAGGATACATACAATGTTTTTTTCCATTGTTATAACTCCAGTGCCTGGATAGTTGGGGCCCATCAAGTATTCACTGGAATAAATGAATGAACAAAGTGATGTAAGAATGTTGGTTATGAGGGGTTGTCTTTGTTTTTGTTTTTTTGAGACAGAGTCACACTCTATCCCGGGGGAGTTGAGTGCTGTGATGGTCTCATTATAGCTCACGACAACGTCAAATTCTTGAACTCAAGCAATTTTCATGCCTCAACTTCTCAGTAGTTGGGACTATTGGAAGGTACCACCATAACACAGGCTCCTTTTCTATTTTTAGGAGAGGTAGAGTCTCACTCTTGCTCAGGCTAGTCTGGAACTCTTGAGGTCTAGCAATCCACCTGCCTTGGCCTCCCAGCATGTTAGGATTACAGGTGTGAGCCACGGTGCCCAGCCTGAAACAAGAATTTTCACCTAACCTTCAAATTAAGTAGGTGCCTGAGAAGAAAATGATCAAGATTAGTTCAAGTGCCTGCAGGGTGACCTCCTATGAAGCTTTGGGAATTAACCCTGGAATAGTATCAAGATAGTGAAGGCAGTCACTAATCCCACAGGTTATATAAATTCCAATCCTAAACCCTGAGTTTGAGGGCCCGATCTCTCCAGGAGCGGATCAGGCACTTACCATACCATGAATGACGTTCCTGTGGAGCAGAGAAGGAACCAAGATTCTAGTATTTCATATGGCTACTCCAGTCTATGATCATGGCAGGGTTGGAGCCCCTGATTCTGACACACCATGTAACCCAGAAACAGACTAAGGGTCTGTCTGCCCATCAGTGGGCTGACAGCCTTTCCAGTCCCCTGAGATGGAATGCAATGGGCAGGAGTGTCACCCCAGCTTCTCAGGCATTCATCTTCCAGGCAAACTTGGCTCAGGCTGCTAGTGCGGGGTCCCATGTTTGCTTTGGATTACATGACACTGACTTAGGAGCCTCCATCATCTTCACAAGAAGAAACAGAGGGTGGCCTGCATGTGGCCAAAGCAATGATATTATATGTTTGCTGTAAAGAGAATTATATGAGTTTTATTTTTCTGATATTAAAAGTTACTTAATAAAGACTTGTTTCCATTAACTTGAAAAAAAATAAAATAAAAGCCTATGATTCTATCTTGATTTCCCCTGAAAGCCTGAATTTATGAGTAAATCACAAGGCAATTGGCTGAATTTGCTTGTTCATGTCACCTTAATATGATAACATAGAAAAAATGCTGAGCAGATAGGCTGGCTAGAAAAAGAGAAAAAATGATTATTCATAATAACATGGGAAGAGTCAGTGGTATAATTTTGAAATGTGGGGCTCCAGTGGATTTTGTTCCAATGCTCCTTACCTAGCCTCGGCACCTAGGTTGTCTTCAGGTCCCTTTTGGGTGTCCACTCTCTAATTTTTTTTTTTTTTTTTTTTTTTTTTTTTTTTTTTTTGAGCCAGAGTCTCACTCTGTTGCCCTGGGTAGTGTCCTATGGCATCATAGCTCACAACAACCTCAAACTTCTGGGCTTGAGAGATTTTCTTGCCTCAGTTTTTCTATTTTTAGTAGCGATAGGGTCTCACTCTTGCTCAGACTGGTCTCAAATCCCTGAGCTCAAGCAATCCCCCCCATGAGCCTCCCAGAGTGCTGGGGTTACAGGCATGAGCAACTGCACCCGGCCCATCCTCTCTATACAGGGAATCTTGAACTGTACAATAAGGTTTTTGTCTGAAGCAACTATAAATTCATGAAATGTACATGTCCCTGGGACTGGTGGTCAAAGTCCTATTGACTTTGTACACACTGCATAAAATGGCAGGACTAAAACATTTTTCCAGTGGTCCAATATATACCAAAAACTATTTGAAAGATTTTTTTTTCAAATATTTTTAAAATAAAAATATATAAAAATATTTGAAATCAAAAATTAGAGAGCTGTTAGGTAGACCTTGAATATTTGTAAATATTTAAAAATGTATATAAATATTAGGAAAAAGTGAATGTGGCAGCCTTGCTTTACTCTGCCCTTTCTTATCTCTGCAGGCACAATGATTACACTCAAACTCTAAGAATAAACAACTTGACTGTGGTAGCCCCTGGCCATTTTCCACACATCCCAAGCATACTGTGCATCTGTGTTTCCCAACTGCGTCATTATGGACCGGGTAGGCAGCAAAACATAAAGATTTGCATGTGTAACTCATGCCTAGATTGGGATCCACACTGTGGGTGCTCACATGGCAGGTGTGTGATCAACTCCTTTAAAGAACTTTGGACTTGGAGATTCAGGTGGATTGTCCCAGGCAAGGGCTGCTCCTGCACAACATGTAATTTGCAGATAGAAAAGATGATGTGTGTGTGCCACCTCCACAGCGGGTGGCTATGAAAACCTGCCTTTCAGCCTTTGCCTATGTTCCTGTGAGAGGACCAGATGAGGACCAGACTAACACCATTTTGAGGGTTCAGCCATTTTGTCAGCCATTTTGTTCAAAACTGATGAGTCACCATGAGTTGCTAGTTCTCCAGCTTGAGTCATTGGCTTCCAATCAGAAACTGTCTTCTGGAGTGGGCCATATGGCAGGACCAGTGGCAGCCAATCCAGAAGCAGTCCCTTTGTTTAAAATGTATATGCACACTTTGCTGTGCTACACTATATAATAGCCCTGTGACAGAGCTCAGGACTGCTGGCTTGGATCCCTTGTAGCGGAGATCCCAGGAGCCCAAGTGCAAGCTTGCAATAAAACTGCTCTTTTGCATTTGCATCAGAATCGGCTCCCTGGTGGTCTTTGGGGACTTCGTGATCTGGGCACAACACCTGCACTGGTCCTTGGCTGTAATAAATATTATCTTCTGAGTATAACATTATGTTTAGTCACAGAAGTTCTTCCAGTGATATGGAGCTTGTGTACTTGTGCGATAACTAAGAGAACACATTTCACAATAGCTATATGAATTGTTCTACTATGTGAACAGAATATGTGAAAGAATACACTCCTGCTATTCATAATTATTCCCCCTTTTCTTCCAATACTATTAAAACATTCACATGAAGTGCTTAGACAGTCAGATTCACAGAGACAGAAGTAGAAAAGTCATAGCCAGGGACCAGGGGAAGAAGGAATGGAAAGTTGTTATAAATAGGTAGAGGGTTTCATTTTTCCAAACTGAGAAAGTTCTGTGGATGGATGGTGATGTTGGTTGTGCAGCGATGTGATCACATCTGCTGCCACTGACCTGTACACTCGAAAATGGTTAAAATGGTCAATTTCATGTATATATTTTGCCATCATACTTATATATAAAGAAATTTTTAATAAAAAGTACTGTTTAAATCCAGTTGCAGTCACTGAATAAATGTCATTTTTTCCTTGTATTTCATCACTTTTATCTCAGCCTCAGTAATAGACCGGCTAAGGTCCCACATATTAGCTAATGTGTTTGAACAAGTTAAAACTCCCAGGAAGAAGCAGTTTACCCTTTCAGATTCCTATTGTGCTTCCCTTATTTTAGGCTTGCACCTTGTCCTGACGATACTCTCTAACTGCCCAGGACTTCACATTCCCCTATGAGGCTTCAGGCATCTGCTTGAAGTCTGTGCCCCTTTTTGTTTAAATCTCTCTTTTGACTCCCCAGAACCAATGGACTATAATCCAATCTCCATATCTAGTCTTTGAGACCCTTTGTTTTCTGACTCAAGTCATCACCTTTCCTACTCTGCAAAATATTCCATTTCAGGTCCTGAACTTCTTGGTCTTCTTTATACCCAAGCCTCCTCTGCTTGTTTCCCCCACCCTTTAGTGAGGTGAGAAGGTAATGTTTGACATAGTATGTTTATTCTTCTTCAATTACCACCTCCCCTGTGATGTCCTTTCCGCCTCAAATTCCTCCAGAATTAGCACTAATTTGCACAATGTCTTCCAAAAGCACTTGGTCTTACATTACCACGAGAGCTGTGTAATTATTCCTAATTCTTTCTTGACCTTTGTGGAGGGAGAATTATATTTTTTCTATCAGGTTAGTATCAGTGTTAGCCACATTATTTGGTTCAACTAGTAAAATATAAATGGAATTGGCATGTGTTCCTCAGAGTCAAAAATGTTAAGAGGCAGAATATTCCTCAGAGAGTATTTTCTTTAGTTTTGGTTGCATAGGACGGGCAATGCCGGGGAGAACCATAGCCCAACCATGAGGACAACCTTAGTCATTATCTACCACTGTAATTTGCTGGTCATTTGTTGTGACCTAGATAATTCTTACTGATACAACTACCAGCCATGTTCTATTTTATTAATTTGTCTATATACCTAGCTCCCACTAAACAGTGAGCTTCAATAAATTAAAACTTGCTATTTATCTTTGCTATTTTAATGTCTAGCACTTTGCTCTGTGCATAGATGCTTTTTTTTTTTTTTTTTTTTTTTTTTTTTTTGTATGAGTGAACAAATAAATGATAAAGGGAATAAAGCTTTAAAGCTACTCCAGTCATTATAGTTGTGCTCAACTATGTGGAGTTATTTTTTCACTGTATCAGAAATGTTACTTAATCAGTAATCATATATGTGAGTATTTTCATCAACTGGTTTGTTGGGTTAATGATTTGGACATTCCTTGAAGAGACAGTGATTTAACTTAATAGAGATCGAAGCTACTGATGTTGCCTGAATGCAGATTAGATAAGCATTGCACCTTTCCAGTGTTATGTTTCACCATTTTGTTTATGGAGTGTGAAATATATAGCCTTGTGCTGTTTCTGCACCCTTCATCCATGCATAGCCAACAATATACCATATGCACCATTTCTGCTAACCTTGGCAAATTAGCAGAAGTATTTGAGTAATCAGGCAGTTGAGTGTTTATGTAGTTTATCACTTTTTATGAAAAAGGAAATGTGTTAGGGAGGATTAAACAGAAGAATAACTATTACTGGCTTATATTTAGAATATTCTTATAGCACAGGGAGAAAAAATAAAAGTGGTGCCAAATGCTTCATTAAAAATATCGAATGCCATTAGTAAGGCATTATAACAATCCTAAAACTGCTTTTTCCTATAAGGGAGAGAGAAAAGAAATGTTTGTTTTCCTTTTGTGTTTTGTACTTAAGACTACTAGTCCACGTTTAAATCTGTGTGATTATCAGTATTTTTTTTTTTTTTAGCTAAGATTACAGTCCTTTGAGAATAATGTTGACAGCTTTGAGCTGACAAAGAATCATTATAATCAGTGCTGAAGATATGAAATCACAATGAGAGAGAGTTCATGTTTATTGTAGCAGGGACCACACACTGTGATCGTTTGCATTAGAAACTCAGCAGGTGGAATAAGCAAAACTAAATCAGTTTTGAGGAATTTTATATAAAAAGGTCACTGTTAGTCAAGTACCTGTCTACTGTGTTAAAACAAACAAAAAAAAAGAGTATTTTTATAAACTTTTTCAGAATATAATGTGTTGTGTACACATAAACTAAAAGATTGTATAGTGTTTGAGTAGAATTTATTGTTTACCTTAACACCAACGGGTTGATTAAAAGCATTATAGATGTCATTAGATATAGCAAGAAAAAATCCCAAGAAATTACAAATGGCAGATCTTATAAATAGGTAAGAAAACAAAATCACCCAAATGTTTCCCAACTGTTAAGGAATGGACTGGCCTGTTGGGATGAAGATGTGAAAAAGTCTTAAAGAGACTGTTTCAGGACTATCAGTCTACTGCCCCCTAGGGTGTACTAAATGAAATGACATCATTTCCATTCTACCACACATACAAGATGGGCAAGGGGGTTTACAAGGAAAGTTAGATGAGTTGTCCCTAAGAAAACTGCAAGAAAATGTTATTCTTAGAACATCCTTATTCATCTGTATTTTAAATTTGTTTGACGTCTTAGTAATATTTCTCTTCTTTGAATTTCCCTTATTCATTCTTCATACATATTTTATAAAACACCTGTTCTATCCAGGCACTAGAGAATCATGATGGTATAAAACACGATCTCTTTTTCTGAGAACCTGACAGATTAACAGAAGAGATTAACTCATAATCATAATTACTGCAATGTCATTAGAGATGTGGGGGCCACCTTCTGCCTAAGCTCATGAGGATTCACAGAAGTATAGGCACAAGTGGAGATTTTTCCAATGGTTATGTGCTCACTGAGTAAATAAATGGGTCATTTTGGGCATAAATCACACAAAGCGTCTGAAGAAAGCAATGAGCAGCTTGCTGAGATGGTCTTCTCGAGAGTGTTATTAGAAATACCTGAATGAAGATATTAGTTTGCATTCCCACCAGCAATGTAGAAGTGTTCCCTTTTCTCCACATTCACACCAACATCTTTGGTTTGGGGATTTTGTGATGGGGGCTAATCTTACTGGAGTTAGATGATATCTCAAAGTAGTTTTGATTTGCATTTCTCTGATAATTAAAGATGATGAGCATTTTTTCATGTGTCTGTAGGCCGTGCACCTGTCTTCTTAGCAAAGTAACTCAAGAAAGGTAGAAAAAGTACCCAATGTACTCAGCCCTAATATGAAACTAATTTATAGGTTTCGTACAAAAGCTGTAACCCAATCATAGTATAAGAATATGGGGAAAGGTGTAAGGGAGGGGAGGGGACAGGGGAGGATGGGTGGAGGGATGATAATTAGTGAGTCCAAACCTATGGTGCATCTTAGAAGGGTACAGGTGAAACTTACTAAATGTAGAATATAAATGTCTGAACACAATAACTAAGAAAATGCCATGAAGGCTATGTTAACCAGTTCGATGAAAATATTTCAAACTGTATATAAAACCAGCACATTGTACCTCATGATGGCATTATTGTACATAGCTATGATTTAATTTTTAAAAAAAAAAAAAGAAAGAAAGAAACATCTGAATGAAAACAGAAGAGTAAACAGAGCCCCGACTAGTATCTGCTGAGGAGTTTGCATTTTATTTTGTTTAATAAAGAGTCATAGAAGGATGTTAAGCAGGAAGGCAGTATTAGCAAAAGTGTCTTCTTAAGGAATTTGGATGATTTTTCCACAGGAAACTTCAGGTTAAAAAGAAAATCACTTAAAATCCAATCTTCTCATTTTCTTTCCCTACTGTTAACACTGACATGTGAAATTTCAATTGTTAACAGCTTAGAATCATTGATGTGCTTTCAGTAATAAACCCTGTTTTATAACCACCCAAATTACAATAAAACTAATAGCAAAATTTCTGGTACTAGCCTTTTGGGAAGGTTGGTCATTTGCAGGAAATTAACATCCGAACATCACCAACAGCAGATAGAACAGATTATCTGAGAGAAAGTTCACTCTTCATTCTTGGTGGAAAGAAGAAAAGTCCACCAAGGACTGGGTGGTGATGGTGATGGCCTTGAATCCTTCTGGGCCATTCTAACTCTTCAGTCCACTGTCCCTAAAACGCTGAACTCAGCCCGCTCGTCACAGTCGCTCCCAGAACTTCTTGCCTTCCTTCCTCCTGCACCTGTTGCTTCTCTTGAGCCTTTAACTTGAACTCTAACCTTGTTTAACTATCATTATCTTTAAAAAGTCTTTGTAGACTACAAACTGAATTACAGTGTGCAGTACTTGGAATTTCTCATCACTCAAATAGCCTTCTGTGAAGACTAGACAGAAGTCATTATCCTAAGTGAAGTACCTCAGGAATGGAGAAACCACCACATGTTCACACTAAAGAGTGGTAACTGATCAGTGGGTACGCAGGGTCATATAGTGATGTAAAGGACATTGGAAACTAAGATGGGAGGGTAGTGAGTGACAAAACTTACCTATCAGGTGCAATGTATGTCTGGTGATGGGTACACAAAAATCCCTGACTTCAGCATTATACAGTTTATTTGTGAAACAAAAACATGAGCATTTTAGAATTAAAAAGGTGTAACTACCTAAATTTTCTTTACTCCATGTTTACATATAAATACAAATGCATCTACCATTTACTTATTAAATGATTTTGTTACATTAAAAAAAAAAGAAAATCTTCACCCCCAGTCTTAAATATCAGAAAAGTCAGAAATAGCGCAAATTAATTTTAAAAAATGATTTTGTATTATCGCATGGGTGATAAGAAGTAATTTATTTTATAGTGTCAAAATATTTTTCTGAGCAAAGAAAAAACTTTACCTTTTTTAAAATTTATATTAATTAAAATATAGGTTAGATTTAAAGCTAGGTTCTGGGTACTCGGTTTTAAGTTCAAGATTCTATTTAGTCGTGGTTTGTATTTAGGTTGGCCAAAGAAGCTCCACTGGCCATCTAAGCATTTCTAATAATGCTTAGAAATATTTGACTGACCATTCTGGCATTGATCTATATATGTAAGTTATGGTTTACCTCTCTCTTTAAGTTCTTATTCTGGTTGCATTTCTGGAATTTACAAAATTCACTTGGACATTCAACACTTACTCTCTTCAACCATTGGATACTAGGTTGTTGAGTCTCCTGAGCTAATATTGCTGGATTACACTGAATGCTATTATGAAATTTCCTAGAATTTAATGTTTTCCACAATTTGACATATTCTATTTTTTTCAAGATAACTAAAGTAGAATCTGAAGATTTTTATAAATTGATTGGGGAATATTTAAGAGCAAGAGAAAATATAAGTCCTTCTAACAATAATAACACATTATTAAGATGTGAGGTTAAGACATTTAATAAAAATAATTAGTGAAAATCATAAATTCATTTTCAAACCTCTTCCTCTTCATGATTTTCACTTTTATACAGTTCCTAAATATATCCTCAAACATTCACTTTGGGTCTTGAAGTGTAAGTCTGGCAAGATGCCATGAGCTACTTAGGAAGCTGAATCAGGAGGCTGAGGCGGGAGGAACCTTTCAGCCCAGGAGTTTGAACTCAGCCTGTAGCAATGTAGGGAAACATCTGAGACTTCATCTTTAAAAAACGTGGGGAAAAATAAAGAAAGAAAGTTAGAGCAGTGCTAAATTTAATTTTCTGTTTTCAATTCTAATAATGAAAGTGAATTTCATTTTATTTATTGACAAACTATTATTTTATCACCAATATAAAACCAATAGATAAAGTACTACATAGCCACAGGAGAGAAAAACACAGTTAAATTTAGATGTGAATTTCATGTATTCTTTTTTATTCTTTTATCCCACATCTTTTGGACACTTATTCATGGGTCAAACATCATGGAAGTCAATGCCTTGGGGGAGTTTACTCTAGTAAAGGAATAAAACACAAATAATTCTAACAAAATTGTATGTATGGGTGAATATTAGGGCACTGAGCTACCAAATAATTCTTCTTTGCTATTATATTGCAAAAGAACTTAGTCATAAAATACCATAAAATAATTCATTATAGTCATGCTAATACCAAAAATGAGGACTAGAATGTGTTGTAGATCATTCTGAAAAAGGACCAGATAAACAACATGTGTATCGCGCCTTATACTTCACAATATAATTTTGCACAAAAAAACTCTCTTCTTCTTAATGATTGATACGACTAAGCATCAGACACTATAAGCACCTCATAGACATGGCTTTAGTGTTTGCACACATTACCCTATTTCATCTCCATTTCAGACTGATAAGGTAGCAATTACTATCTCTACAATTTGATGACAAAATTAAACAATTTGCTAAAAGTCATGTAACTATGGATATCAAAACAAAGATTCAAATCTCAAATTATCAGAATTAAAAATGTATCCTCTTTCCATTGCTTATAAAGTGAACAACAAAGAAATTACTCTTCCACCAAGAATGAAAAAAAATAATTTTAATTTTTCCCAAAGTAAATCAGAGGACACAATCTGAAACTAGATTTCTGATGGAGCGTTTAAAATACTTTTCCTTTCAGTATTGCACCTACTGATTCTTTGTGTTCTGAGCATTTTAAAAAATTAATGAAGTGAACAAAAATTCATAGTACATTTTCTTACTAAATTTTGCCAAATGCAATTATGAAATTTCCTAGAATTTAATGTGTTCTTCACATTAGAGCATTTGAAAATTTTTGCTCTAACTCTGGAGATAAATGAACAAACTAAGAATAACTCTTTAATCACTGAATAATTAATAATCTAGTTTTTATTCATGGCATTTCACAGCTGAGACAGTTTCAAAACTAAATAGTTTGGTTCCATAAAGAATGAGGTTTTAAGCTAGCTTTAAAAATGATGACAATCAGGGTGGGGTGTAATTTGCCAGAGTAGAAGCAGCCTGCACTTGTCCCTTAAGGAGAGGATGGAAAGTTGCAAGTTCACCTGTGGATGGACCGTCTGGAAGAGAACATTGTGAGCCATCAGAAAAGCAAGTGGAGACCCCAAGTGTGAGGGATAGGAGAGTGGGGGAACTGCTGGGAAAGATCAGCAGGCACCCAGAGGACGTGGCCACACGTGGGGAGGGGTCAGACAAGAGACCCTCACTGTTCCAGTGGACATTGTACCCAGCCATGAGGGTTTTCCCACCACCACAGGCCTCTAACCTGCAGCAGAAACTGGGCACAGCAGGGTACTGCCAGCTTCTGACCTGGGTTTCTTATTGCAACAGAATTCATGCTGTGCTCTCAGCCTCCAAGCACCTGGCCTGCAGAGGGGTGGATTCCACCCCAGCTGCTACCTTATTAACACTTCCCAGCCAGAGAAGAAGCAGAGAGAGCAGCCACTTTCCTGTGCACAGTGACTGGGTGCCATGCCATTCCTAGTGCTCCCCACCTGCTACCTCTGAGAGATTCGAGCACAGCAGGAATCCACCAGCCCTCAGCATCTGCCACTATCCTGAGAACGCCACTACTGCTGCCTAAATAGCACTGCAGCAGGTGCCACAGTGAGCCCAGGGCAGAGAGAGGGGCCCTGCCACTGCAGCTCATGGACAAGATGTCGTGCGTTTCCTCAGCCCCACCAGGCCCTGTGGCCACCCAGGCTCTGTGGCCTGATGAACACCCACACCACAGAACCAGCTGAATACTGGCTGTGGTTCTGTGACCTGGCCAGGCCCCAGCTAACGCTCTCTAATGAGCCTAGGTCCCTGCTAAGGTTCCATGACATGCCCAGGTGACTGTAAACCTCCTGCAACCTATCCTGTCACTGCCTATGGTCCTATGATGCACCCAAACAACTGTAAGTTCCCAAAATATGCTCAGCTGCTCACCAAAGTCCAATGGCCCACGCAAACAGAGGCCAAGTTTCTGTGACCTGTCCAGATACCAGAGGAAGTCCTGCCGCCTGCTCAGTTACTGAGGCCTGCCCAGTCACTGAGGCCTGCCCAATCACTGCGACCCTATGCCCCACAGGCTGTGAGCCTGGCAGCAAAATACACCGTCCACACTGGGAACTCCAACCACACCTCCAACTGTATAGCTGTCATAGCATTGTTCTCTGCAAATTGCTGTAGACTTGCTCACTAACAGCCCCCTCCCTGTGTACTTCCATGGCCCCTGGACCTGATAGAAGTAAATGATCACAGCACTGATTCCTGGGGCCTCTGCTTAACCAACCTCACACAGCCACCACTGCCATCACCATGGGGAGGGCCTGAGCAGAACAAACACCCACGCCACACACCTCATGGAGATGAATTCTCCCAGCTCCCTTCCCACTTGCATGTGAGTGTGCCAAACAGGGACCTCTACTTCTTTTCACTAAGTAGGAGAGTTCCCAGCACAGCAGAACAGATGAAATGCAAACTTACCTGTCTTGAGGTGAGAGGTTTCAGATGAGAAGGAGCCAGCATGATAACTCTGGCAACATGAGCAAACAAGCCAGTTTGCTTGCTTAGCATAACTTCCCAAGAGGAGTCCTTCCAGGGTGACAATGGTGATATTCAGCTATGAGATATACAGCGCCTCTTTGGGACGAGTTCTCAAACTTAATTGTCTGACCATGCGTGTATACACACACACACACACACACACACACACACGCATGCACTGTGGAATACTACTAAGCCATAAAAAGGAACGTAACAATGTCTTTTGGGCAACATCAATGGTATTTACGTAAGACCATTTTCTTAAGTGAAGTGTCTCAGGAATGAGAAGATTAAAAACTACATTTTGTTACTAATAAGTAGGAGCTAAACTATAGGTACACGTAGACACAAAGAGAAATAAGGGACATTAGAAAACATGAAGCAGGATAAAGGGAGAGCTGAGGGATAAAAACTTACCTGTTGGGAACAGTGAACAAGCCTTGACTGTGTCATTGTAGAGTGTTTGTGTGTAACAGAAACATTTGTACTCCCTTACTACTTAAACTGTGAAAATCAGAAATCTCTGCTCAAGAGAGCTAGGTTGGTATCCATGTTATTGATGTGAAGGAGCAGACTGAGCCCGAGAATGGTGAAAGTGGTGCCCAGAATAAGGAGTAATCTGGGCGGTCTGGTGTGGGGTGTTGAAATCTAAGTGGTATGGAGAATATGTCCTCAGTTCCAGACCACCCAAGAGAGAATCCAGAAACGAGAACAGCAATTATAGACACATAGATAATAATAATAGTGATGGTTGTGACCTCTGCATTAAAGAGGAAACCAGCAGCCTGTACTTTAATAAATTTATCAATAAATAGTTTGATGACAAATGTGATTCTTACATAGTTCAAAATATTCTCTACACAACTCTTAAGAATTACTAAAGGAAAAATACCAATAGTACCTCCACAGTTGGAGAAATCTGGCAGACAACTCATTATTCTTGTGGTTGGGGTGAATATCACTAACAAACTACAAGAACCATGGTATTGCTTCTGTAGTATTCTGCAAAATGCACATAACTCAAGTCTAATGATGTGGCACGTTAGACAAACTCACGTGAAGGACATTCTAATATGCCTGTAATCTTCAAAGGATTAAGGTTATGAAAGTCACTAGTAGAAGACTGAAAATTTTGCAAAATCTCAACTTCGCACAGCATATGATGTTAACATTAGTTTTTTGTTTGTTTGTTTGTTTGTTTGCTACCTTAATAAATGACCACACACTTCATAATCTAAAATAACTCAAGTTATTATTTTCTGTAGATTAGAATTCCAATATAAATCTCAGCCCAGCTGAAGTCAAGGTATTGCCATGGATGCAATCCTTTCTGAGACTCTTGGGTGGGGATAGGGAATCCCTTTCCTGCCTCATTTAGGTTGTTGGTAGAATTCTGTTTCTTGCACACGACTTCCTATGTCTTAGAACCAGCAAGTGGATGTTCTCAAAGTCAAATTCTTCTCATGCTGCTCTCTCATGCTGCTCTCTCTTCTCATGCTCTCTCTCTGTCCGCAGCTGGAACTCGTTCTTTGCTTCTAAGGAATCATGGGATTAGATTTGTCCTACCCAGGTAATTAGGGTTAATCTTCTCACCTCAAAGTCTCTAAACTTCATTACAGTTTTTCATATAAGAAAAAATATTCACAAGTTTCCAGCTATGAGGAGAAAACATCGTTTCCTTTAGGATAGGAAGGAGGAACTTTTAAAATTACTGATACCAAGTGACTTTAGTCAAATGTACAGTCTCCTAATGGATACACCAAGATTACTCAATCTGTGAAAAGGACAGGAGAGTGCTAGAGACCAGCTTTGCTTTATGTTCATAGGTTTGTAACAGGCTCCTGGGCAATATGATCTAGTTATACTGTTTGAGTTAAAACCACTAGTCGTCTGGTTATATTTTTAGAATTTTATAGATTCATTTCATTCAACTGTTGTGCAATACATTTTGTCATTCTAAAGGTAAGGCAAGAATAAATATGATCACTCACTTTTATCTCCTACATTTTACTGCAAGTTAAATTTCTATTTCTTGATAATTGCTATTTATGTAACAACTTTGATGAAAAAACTTCCAGCAAGAAAGCATTTTAAACCTGTAAGGAAGTTTTGGTTGGCAGCCTCTGTGGCTCAACAGAGCTAGGGCCCTGGCCTACCAGTATGCCAGAGGTGGGAGGTTCAAACCCCACCCCAACAACAACAACAAAAAAAGAAGTTTTGGTTGGTTTATTTTCCTTTTAATTTAATGTTGTGTCTATACTACCAAATGATAAATTACCTTGGAGTAGTCAGTTTTTGCTTTTGTTTTATTTTTACAGTTTTCTTGAGCTATTTATGCTGAAAATTTATTCACAGGCAACAATAGTTTGACTAATCCAAATTTTCACTGAATTTTGCTTTCTGAAATAGAAATCAGGTCAAAACCCCAGAAGAATAAAGCAATTAACCTGATTATCACATTGAATCAGTTTTGCTAATATAGGTGCCCTGTAAACAATGCACAATTTTCTATAATAATAAACCATTAATGAATAAAGTGATAGATCACCGATTCACATGCACATAAATTGGTGGCTTTATCACTGAGTATGTACCTCGAAAGCCATAGAAGGAGGAATAGGTGCTAATAAATGCTGTAAATAATGAATTTCTGTACCTGGAGATGCTTCCTCTTAATTTCTTCTAATAATTAACAAAGAGAAATTACACAAATGTTACAAAATTGCACAATTTTGTAAAAATGTTTTGCAATCCATTGGGATAAGTGATTAGAATAATTTGCTTTACGTATTCTGATTTGAATCTAAATTTTTACTCAAATTTAATATATAAATATACCTTATAAAATTTTTTGACGGCATACTTTGCCTTCTTTAGCTTTTAATTATTTTATAACAGATTTTACCCTGAAAATAATTTCAAAAGGTACATTTGAATTACAGAAAAACAGTGTAAAAAAAAAAGCATTAAAAATATTAAATTATTTATTTGATTTTAAATGATCAATAAAGATCTGAAGTGATATGAAATTTGAAGCTTTCAGAATTCTAACCCATTAATTTTCCACTAAATCATTAAATGAGTAGGTAAACAATTAGTACAGAAACTACAACCAAATCTCTTGGATAGCTATTAATTAAGCTAATTTAAAAATCTATTTTCATTTTAAACATTCAAACTTTCTTTGATAATTTTTTTCTAGTATAATTTTATCGAAATTTTGTCTGTGTTATATTATAATTATTTCATTGTTTTTGTTTTCCTGTTTATTTCCTTTGATGGGAATCATAAATAATGAAAAATCCCTGTTTTAAGGAAAAATGTGAAAAATCTAGTTATATGTTGTTCATATTTTATGATCTCATAATAAGTTGGTAGAACTAAAGTAATTATATTAAGGGAGAAAAAAAGGACTTGTCTGGATTTTTGGTTCCAGATAATAAATTCGGATTTTTGGTTCCAGATAATAAATTCATGTGTATTTACTTGTGTTATGTTTAATGAATCTTTAATTTTGTATCGTTTGTATGCTCCTTATCATATATATCATTCTCTAATAGCAAGCACTAGTTACTTTAATTTATTTTCTTGAGACACCAGTGTCTTAAATCACTGCTGCTTTGGCTCGCTGATGGATCAGGCAAATAACAATTTTGCCAAATGTTTGCCAGATATAAAAGATGTATTATCATGAAAATAATATTAGACTGCCCTAATTTTTTTGCCACTTCCCCCCAGATCTTTTGTGGTTTATAAAAGGACAATTAGAGTTAGGACTTAGGAAAAAGGAGAAGAGGAGAGCTTTAACTGGCTCAGTCGAGAGACAGACATGCGCATGCGCACACACACCCCCTCAGAACCCACCCAAACCCAACCTGGGAGTAGGAAGAGGGAACAGAAAAGAAAATATATGCTTAGTTGTTCTTCCAGGAATATTTTCTTTTTAACAGAATTGGGAAGTGTCAGAAGAGGTAATGAGGAATGCTGCTGGAGATTTTGAATTGGATCCCTTAAATTTCTTTTTTTAATTTTTTGATTGTTTATGTTTCGATTGTTATGCTTTGGATTGTCTTTAATTAGAAGCTTTCTTCACCATCATCCACTTTCTGGATGGGTTATCTTTCTCTCTACCGTCTGGGCAACAAACTGATGGATACACCATGCACGGTGACACTTTCCACGAGTCAATTACTCACATAGTTTACACACACAGTTCTGCCACCGACGTTGAGTAATGAGTTTAGCATTTGGGTTGTATTTGTCCCTGAAGCTATAATTTAATTAATCATTATATAACAGCAGTAACAACAAATAAGCGAAAGAGAAGGACCACTTTTCTCTTATAAAGGAAATTATGTTGGATGCTTTGGAGAGTTCTAATAAAGTTAAGTTTCCTAAAATAATTGCACTTGAATAAGGCGTAGACAAGCTAATTGTAAAAAATTGGAAGATACTGTAAATCTTCTAATCATAGTTCTTTGCCTGTGTACTTAAGTTATTGCTTCACTTGAAAGAAATGAAAACTGAAAACCTAAGGTGATGAATTATGAGTTACTTTTTATGGATGAAAGATGACAGGGAAATCTAATCATCAGACTTCTACTCAAATGCCTTGGCCTTAGATCAAAGATGGGTGAAAGAATTAACATTTATGTTTTTTAATTAAGATAAAATGTATGAGTTTTTATGTACATATTTTATGATTTCCTGACATCGCTAACAGTGTTGATGAAAGTACCCAATACTGGTTCAATACCGCTTCAAATGACATCTAATCATCCATTAAAGCATTTCCTTTATTATTATTGGTGTTGTTATTATTAAGTAACTGGGTGAATGTTAACCATCGTCAATACTGAGACGATATTCAGGGGCTTATGTATATTTGTAACTTTTTGTGAATGACGCCCCCTCCTTTAATTTTTACAGCAAAATATATCACAGAGATTAAAATCTATTAATAACAATTATGATATAACTATGGACCAATAGCCTCAGCATCATCTGTGATTTTATTAGAAATTCAGCATGGTAGGTTTAAGCCAAGATTTACTGAATCAGAATCTGTACTTTAAAAGACCTCACCCTACCTTCTTCCCCTGCTACCCTTATTTACCCTTCACCTTTGGGCCCTGTATCCCAAAAAAAAAAGGTTAGAGGCAGTTAAATCAGGTCGAGGTCCAATATCACTGGCTCATTAACCAAAATCTAACTATTATTCTTCACCGCCCTCCATAGCACCAATGACAGGTAAGATTCCCAAAGTGGTTACAACCTAAGACAGATATGGAGAGGCTGCATGGTGGATTACATTCATAGTACCCAAAGATGGGTAAGATCACTCTACATTCAGTCAACCTAAGACAGGGACCAAACCGTTGATGTTTGTATCCCCATGACGGGTAAGACTGAAACTGCAAGAGCAGGCAACCTAAGATAGGGGCTATGTTTTTCCGCCATACAAAAACCAAAAGAGGGAATTGTTGGGCCCTGCCATGTGCCTGAGGCCTAGTGCAACTTCCCGAGCCTGACTAGAAGTAGATTCATCGAGCTACTTCCGCATAGCAACGACTCAGCAAGGCCCGGCCTGAAACTGCCTCTACCTAGATACAGCCAATGTGGTACCATGCCACTGGCCCAAACCTGTCATGCACCTCTTCCCCCGCCTTCTTTCCCCGCCCCTTCTCCACAATAAAATAAATAAATAAATAATAAAATAATTAAAAAAAAAAAAAAAAAAGAATCCAATGTCCTTAATTCTAGTATGAAGGCAGTAGATCATCTAATACTTGGTGGGGAGTAGGGGAATGAGAGAGGGGAATGGAGGGTCACAGTGCATGGCACACTTCTTGGGGGCAGGACACAATTATAAGAGGGACTTTACCTAACAAATGCAACCAGTGTAACCTAACTGTGCCTTTAATGAATCCCAAACAATAAATAAAAATAAAATAAAATAACCCAAAAACAATTTCCTCAGAGAAAACCTATCTTATTCATTTTACTTTAACACTAATATTTATTAGTAATCTATATAGCATAGAAGACACTATTAACTATCATTCCCCAAGACGTCTTGGGTATATACATACCGTATATACTCGAGTATAAGCCGAGTTTTTTGTGCCAAGTTTGGGTTTTTCGGTACCAATTTTGTGCCGAAAAAACTCAGCTTATACTCAAGTATATACAGTATATAAATCATTAGAATAACAAAGCATAATCGTTCACTACCTATGAAGAGGCTGGCAAGGGGGAGGCATGGCAAGAAAACTTTTACATCAATTATTTGCACTGCAATAACCCATGAGGCTCAGAGAAGCAACAATTCACATGCTCTGAAAGTAGCAAGGAAATGCTACCCCAAATGAAAACCTCAGAAGTCTTTTATTGAGTGTGGAAAGTGTAACATGGCAAGGAACAAAAAACTAAATCATAAACAGAAAGAAACTCTAACTTCATTACTCAACATAAGGATAAGAGTCATTTTTTACCATGATAATAAAGAATAAGGAAGTAATAGGGAAAAGTAGAAGAGAATATCTTATATAATCATAAAGTCAGAAAGTTACAAAAGAAATGGGTACAATGCTTAGGTGGTAGACTTTGACTTTCTTGACTCTCCCTGGGTCCCATTCTATAGTTTGACATGCTTTTCCAACTTTTTCTATGAACACACACACATGTATATGCACATTACAAAAAAATGGAATCATGCTGTACTAATGCTGTTTTCACTTGAGCATCTTTCAAAGCTATCATCTTCATGAATTATTCCATTTTTGAACATGGCCCAAATATCATTAACTTATACCCATTTTAAAAGTAACTTTCAATTTGAAGCTATTATAAGTAATATCAGAGTGAACATTCTTTATTTATTTATCTTTTATATTCTTTTGTCTAATGCTTCCTTAGGATTAATTTCTGTGTGTTGAGCTTCTGGATAGAAAGAAATACACATTTTAAGGGGTTAGTTTACATAAATTGTCTTCCAAAAAGTTTGTGCCAATTTAGACTCCTGATAAGAGTAGAAAGGGACCTTTTTCACTGTACACCCCACACCAACTAGATTTAGCATTCCTTTTACATTTGATAATCTGAGAGCTGAAAGGGGAATTTTGTTATTTTAATTTGCTCAAATATTGGTAAGGTTGAACATCTTTTAATATTGTTTTGGGTTAAGTCTAAGTAGAAAGCAAAGAGCAACTTAAATACAAATTGATTTGAACAGAAATAAGTATGACAGTGAACTTTGTCTTGGGTAGTATCAAATTAACTAAAGTTAGAAGACCTTTTTATTGCTGGGCTTCTTACAATACACAAAAATATTACCAGTTGCTATCTTGGGGTGACAGAAATAAGTGAATTATTTGATGTTCCTTTGGAAACCATGAGTATTTCACAAAGAAAATATATTTCTTTAGTAATTGTGGAAACACTAGTGAAATTAGTTAATAAAAATGCAACCCAGAGAAACCTCTAAATCTACAGAAAAACATCATGATGGTAAACTGCTAGGCAACAGAGATGCATTAAATAATATAGTTTTATAGGTTCTTTCCCTTTTTTATTCTCATTGCTAAATGGTCTTCAATATGGGCAGAACAACCTGATGGAATTTCAATCAAGGGAGCTCTTTGGACCTGAACCTAGACTAGCATTGTGGCTTTCTGTTTTTTCTCTCCTGTACTACCTGTACTCTTAGGGCAGTTTATTTCAGTTAATGCTTCTTCAATCTGGTTACTACCTATAATTTGGAATTCATTGAATTGTTGACATGGTTGACCTAGGTCAGTGTGATTCAAGGTTAACAGAACTAAAAGTCAAAATGAAAAAGAAGTTCTCTGACATAAAACAAAGGCAATCACAGAGGAGCTATTCCAGAAGAGTGCAGTTAATGAAAAACTATCTATCTTTTGTCACTAACACCAAAATTCTAAAGATTCATATGGTTAATCAGTCCTAAATGATGATTAAAGTTGAGATGAGAGTAAGTTTTTGAAGAAGCATACTGACAGAGGAAAATAAATGATCCAAATTTTATGCTTGGTAGGGAAGGATTGTCAGGGATTGGCAGGTATTTAAATAAAGGAATATTTTAGCTTAGATAAGCTAAAAATATTAAACTTCTAAGATTAATTAATATAGGACCCTAAAAAAACATTTTTTTTTTTTTTTTGAGACAGAGTTTCACTATGTCACCCTTGGTAGAGTGATGTGGCATCACAGATCACAGCAACCTCAAACTCTTGGGCTCAAATGATTCTCTTGCCTCAGTCTCCTAAGTAGCTGAACCTACAGGTGCTTGCCACAATGCCCAGCTATTTTTTTTTTTTTTTTATTGCATTTGTCGCTGTTTGGCAGGCCCAGGCAGGGTATGAACCCACCAGCCTTGGTGAATGTGGCTGGTGCCTTAACCACCGAGCTACGGCACTGAGCCAGACCCTAAAAATTTTTGAAAATTATCTAAAATTTCCCCAAATCTATCAAAAACCACATTTACAGTTTTCTGTTCAGAGTAGACTATTATTTTTAAAAAGCCACATACAAAAGGTCTGACAAATTCATGTACTTGCAGCACTGTACAAACAACTTCGTAAGGTTTCATAATCTTGGTATGTCAGTGTCTCACAGTTTTGTTCATGTTGATGTGTAGTGGTGTTTGACTGAGTATATTCAATATTGTTGTTTTATGTTTTTGTGTGCTGTCATGAGAATGTCAGAACTTGAATTGGAGCAACAAACAAACTCATAAATTTCTTGTTAAACTTGGCAAGAGTGGAAGTGAAATCAAATCTATGGGGACAATGCCACCAAGAAAACAGCAGATATAAATGGATTAAACATGTTTCTCAGGGGAGAGAAAGTGTCACTGATGAAGAGGGGTCAGGTGGCCAGTAATGAGCAGAACTGATGAGAACATTGCAAAAACTTTGTTAGCTGACTGTGAGAAGTATAGCAGACCAAGTAAACATTGATGGAGGAACAGTTAGGAAAATCTTAACTGAAAATCTTGGCATGAGAAAGTTGTAGCTCTTACACCATAACAACATACCAGCTTCCCTACTATTGTCAGTGAGGGAGTTTTTAGTCGGTAGACAACTGTATTGGAACATTCTTTCTACTCATGTGATCCAGCCCCCAATGACTTTTTTTCTTTACCCCAAACAAAAAGGAAATATTGAAAGGAAGATATTTTGTTGACACTGAGAGCATCAAGGGCAGGCAATATGATGACTGTGTTCTAGAAAAAGAGTTCTATCATTACTTTTAAGGGTAGACGAGGCACTGGCATCAGTGCATAGGTTCTCTAGAGGACTACTTCGAAAAGACCATGATGATATTCAGCAATGAAGTATGTGGTACTTTTTCTAGGGTGAATTCATGAACTTAATTGTCAGACCTCATATAGCTCCCTCATGTATTCTTTGGTATGTGTTTAAATTATGGTGGCAAGGTAGGCCCTTTTCTGAAAAAATCCCACTGGAAATTTACTTGTAACACTGATATTTGATGAGACCAAGTTAGAATGTGCCAACAGAAAAATTTAACAGAATCGTCTCAGTGGTGATGTTCATGTGTGAAAGGGGAAGCCACTGAGAGTGAATTGAAATGAAGAAAGAAATATTTAGTAAGTGGGGAAGAAGATAAAAACCAAAAAGATAAATTAATACAGAAGTTAAGAACTCTGAGTTCTTTTCCCTTTCTAGGATGATCTCCAGATTTCCTATTCTCTCATTTATCATTATAAATAAAAGATGTGAATCTTGTGATGTCTGAAGGTCTTTCCTTATTCTCTGTGTCTGTGCACTGCCATCTTATTTGGGGTGGAAGCTTTCATCATGGAAAATTTCAGTCTAAGTTTGCAGAAATAGGACATTCGTGAGAATTAGTTTCTCTTTAGTAGATCACTGGACTATTCACACTAGAGTTTTCTCTTTAGCAGATCACTGGACTATTCACACCAGGGTGACACAGAGAAATCAGGTCTAAATTAGGAGATTTAAGTAAATCAATAAAATGCAAGCAATCAAGCAGGCAGATAGATTTCTGCTACCCATCCATGGAAGAAAACCCATCTTCAAGAGCAATAACTATAAAGAAGTTATAACATACTTTGGGTCAGATTCAAAGACTACCAATTTTATTAATAAATAATCAATAATTTTAAATAGTTGAGATTTAAAGAATGTGCCAATTTATGCCTACTCATAGCATTTCTTTAAATCATATTCCCTTTTTCTATTTAGTCAGTACTTCAAGAACAAAGGGTTACATTTTAATTTTTTAAAGATATACTTGAACATAGAATTATACACTTTGGTATCAGTCAGTTAGACTTCATGCCTGGAATGATATGAAAAGGGAAATCTATTGTACGTTAAAAACACAGAACCTTCCACCAGATATCTTTTAACCAAATCCCATGAACATTGCCTAAGCAGCCCTAACTAACCACTGAAGGATTTAAGTATCTTCTACACAGAAACTTATTTTATTATGACCAACACACAGCCATCCATGAGGTAAGGTAGCAGGTACTTGGCAGAGTCCATGTTACATGTGACTTTTTTTTACCTCCTTTGCCTTCCTTTTGTCCCCTTTCTTCCTTCCTTCATTCCTTTATTCTTTCCAACCTTCTTTTTTTTTTTTCTTTAAGCAAAATATGCTGTTAAGTTTGGGGATATTTTATTAAAAGGAATCTTTTTATTCAAAAATTACATATTCCAGAGAATATGCAAGCCTGGGGAATTGATTTAATAGAGTGTATACTTTTAACATGATAAAGAACCAATTTGGCTCATGAAATAATTTCTGAATAATGTCTTAGACAATGATCTTTCTATGTTTCAATAAGCCCTTTAGGGCTTGACCCTGGAAAAGTTTGGTAAAAATGCTTAGAACGGGAGGTTTGGGTGGAGGGAGGGTGATGGGTTGGGCCACATCTATGGTGCATATTTTTATCTATAATAAAAAAAAAAAAAAAAAAAGAGCTGACATTACAGAGAGATGATAATTCTAAATTGGAAGGTTCCCAGCCAGTGAGAAAAACCTGGTGAAATAGGACCAAGATGCATGCAAAGAACCATTTACTGTTACATCTTTATAGGTAAGCTGCGGAAGAAATAGAAGATACAGAAGAAATAGAGAAAACACATGTTTACCCTCAAATGATTTAGAACTAAACATCATCATAAAAGCCACACACATGAAGAAAAAATACAGAGAAATCTTAACATGTACTGAGGGATTTATCTCAGTAAACAGAGCTGCCTAAGAACTATTGCATAGAGAGAGTGGTAAATGTTTATTTGAGCTTGAAACAGTGCTGACTATTGCCTATGCTTACAGATTTTTGATGACTCCTCATTTCTTGCCATAGCAAATCCTCCACTATTTCTTATCATATTCCTCCAGAATTTCTGGAAGAAACAATTTGACATGTTTTATTAATACTTGCAGTAATTCCTTATCACTGACTTTGAATGGAAGCTAGCAATATACTAGTCACTCTCAAGAAATCCGGAAAACCGCTAAGAGTGAACCCAGTTCTGTAACAGCATCTCCCATCATCAGCCGTGACCTACAGACAGCGCTATCACCACGCTTTTCATCAATGCTGGTCCCTTCTTTCTGAGGAATCAAGCATTTCTTATCTCACTGATAAAGTTTCTTCTGGGGCTTCCCGCAGAACATGGTGGGCTGGTGAGATTCCCTAAATGACACGTATAGCCATCCCAGCAGGTCCAGTTTATGTAGTTTCTTTCTTTCTTTTTTTTTTCTTCTGACAGAGTTTCACTTTGTCCCCCTGGGTTGAGTGCCATGGTGTCATAGCTCACAACAACCTCAAATTTCTGGCCTCAAGAGAGCCACTTGCCTCAGCCTCCCAAGTAGCTGGAAGCTCAGGCACCCACCACAACAACAGCCTAGTTTTTCTATTTTTTAGTAGAGATGGGGTCTTGCTCTTGCTTAAGCTGGTCTTGAACTCCTACACTCAAGCAATCCACCCATCTCTGCCTCCCAAAGTGCTAGGATTACAGGCATGAGCCACGGTGCATAATTTCTTTATAGCTGTTCTCTCCCATGGCAGGTGTGGCATTTCTTTAGAATTATCTTCCTCTCAGCTTCTAAGCATCATCACTGACGATAGCAGTAACACTGTCTCCTAAGGTACTTTCTGGGGGGCTGAATCCTGTATTATTAAAAAGTTCTGCTATGTAAATATTCTTTATTTACCTTTATATTCTTTCCTGATTGAACCAGCATCGTCAGGATCCAGCCCCATACATGTTCTCCCACCTCTTGCTGGTCCACATTGGCTAGGACCTGCATCTTTCCAAAGTGTACCCTTTGGTATCATATCAGTCCCAGCAATTCCATTGCTAGATTGAGCTGTGACTTAGCCCTTGTTACTGACCTGGTAATCAAGAGAGGAACTGAAGAGAGATCCTGTGAGAGTTCATGTTATCTCACAAGGCAGAGGACTTTACATTATTTTCAAGCAAACAGAGAGGGCAAAACATTAACAGAGAATCGGGCCACTTTTTCAGGGCCAAAGGATGAAAGAGAATCTGAGATTTAGGATTTTTGAGAGCATCAACCCAGATTTCCCCATGCTGTGTCCCATAGGTTCACTTCTTCAAATACAGCTCTGCCTTCAGCATAGAAAACTTTCCAAGTCTGAGAACTCAACCTCTTCTATAGTTCTGCTACTTTTATAATTAAGTTCTGGGACCTGATCCTCAGCTTGCAGGAGACAAGAGTCACTTTATATGCTCCCAAGGAGAACCTTTGGTTTTCACATCCCCCTTTAACTTGTGATTAATCTTCAGCTTTCATTATCTTCTCCAGCATACTGACTGCCTCCAGCAATCATCATCCAGTTCCATAGATGATACAATTATTACTTCTCCCATGCTCTGTTACCTATTACTGCATTTAAAAAAAAAATCAAAACAACAACAAAAAATCAAATCTCAAGAGCATATCTAGAGATTTCACGGGACAAGAATCTGGACAGAGCACAGTAGGCAGGAATTTCTTTCTCTGCTTCATAACGTCTGGGATATAAGCTGAGAAGACAGAAATGCCTTCGGCTTACTCAAAGGGCCAAGAGCTGAATTCCATAAAAAAAAAAAAAAAATGCATCCTAACTGGGGGTAATTTTGTCCCTAGGAGACACTTGGTGATGTCAGAGACATTTTTGTTTCTCACAGCTGTGGGACAGGAGTGCTACTGGATCTCATGGAGCGATTGCAGAGATGCTGCTAAACCTTCTACAACTATAAGACAGCTTGCCATGATGAGGAACTATCTGGCCCCAAATGTAAATAACACTAAGGTGGAAACCCTGATCTTAAGGATTCTTCCATTAAATACTGGGTACTTGGGCTGGAACAAATTAAAGTCTTGACCCAGCCAGGACTCCTCCATATGTCTTGGGCTTCCTCATAGAATGGCATTCTCAGGGTAGTTGATGTTTACGTGACTTTTAACAGATAGAACAAGGCGTTAAGTGTAAAGGCTTAAACAAGGCTGTCACTAAATAGAACACTTGAAAATGATTAAGATGGTAAAAATAAATAATAATAAGCTATTGTTTGGGGATGAAAGTTAAACAAGTCTAGAAAAAGCTACACAGTCTTTTATGACATATCCTCAGAAGTTATATAGGGTTACTTCCACCTACCTCATCAATGGGTCAAAGCAATTACAAGCTCATTCAGATTCAGGGACACTGGACATAGTTCTTATCTATTAATGTAAATTACACCTCCCCATGCATTTTCTTCAATCTGCATCCATCCTGGTTCCTCATAAGTGAAAACATTAACAGTTGCATTCCTATAGAAAGTCAAGGGATTTCCATCCTCCACTCACCACCAGTGATGGTGTTCTCATTTGCTTTCAACTGTTGGTTTATCACACTTCAAAATCTTATCTTCTTTTGGAGTCTGCTTCTTAGGATCACTTCTGGTTCCAACCCTGCAGATCAGGGTTCCCAGGAAGCACTGAAATTCTGAGAAATGCATGTGTGACTTCTTTTAAGGAATGCTTTCAGAAACAATACCTGTGAGGCTGTTAGGTGGAAAGCACTGGGCAGAGGTAAAAGTCACCATGATGCCATTACATTATCCTCAGGGAACTACATAGGATGCTGAAGATGTTTCAGAAACATAAAAATTTGACAACACCTTAATGTACGCTAAATTATTTTTGGAAATCTTACTAGCCAGTAAAATCCAAAATTTCTAGAAGCCACTGTTCTTTTTCAATTCCCTCATTTCACAAACAAGGAAATTGAAGCCCAGAGAGAAGAATAATCAATCAAAGTTCCACCTGGTATAATGCCTCAGTGCTTTAAAACTTATAGAAAGGTAAAATTTAGTTGTACCTTTTAATCTATGTATAACTATGATCAGTAATGTAGGGAAAGCAGCATGACTGAAAAAGAGAAAGTGGAAGGATAAAAAAAGCTGCAACTCTAGAGTTCTGGAATAGTGATATAGCAGATACAAAAATAAATCCTAGAACTACAAAATACAATAACCAAATTATTATAAGAATTCAATAGATGGTCATAATAGCAAATTAGTCACAGATAATCTGCCAACTTGGAGATAGATCAAAAAGAAATATTCAAATAATGGAAAGGGAGGCAAAAAGATGTAAAACACAGAAGGGGGAAAGACACAGAGCTAGTAGAGTGAGATGGTCCCTGAGAACAATAACAGAACAGAGGCAAAATTAGAAGACAGTTTTCAAAGAATGTTCCAGAATTATTGGAAGATATCAAGCCATAGCTGCAAGATGCCAAGCAAATAAACAAGAAGAAAAACACATCTAAACCTATTATATTGAAAATGAAAAAGAAAAGAATCTTTAAAAGCTAGAAAAGAGATTATGTTCAAAGTTGTAACAGATTAGCGGTGACTTCCCAACAGCAATAATGAAAGCCAAAAACCATGGGTAGCCAGCTGAAAACCCAGCTAGAGTTTGACATCCCCCCCAAAAAAAAAAACCTGCCAAAAATAAAATCAAAAGGAACATATTTTCAGACAAATAAGAACTACAAAAAAGACTATTAGAACTCTTAAATTTTCTTATTTAAAAAAAAAAAAAAACTATTTTTGTGCCTTGACCTTTTATGGCACTCTGGTGAGACCTTTGAATGCTTTCTCGGAGTAAGGTTATTAAAATGCATAAAATAAACTATGTATAATCATACAGGAAGCCAATGTTATTCAAGCACAAAATATATTAAAAACTAAACTCGTGCATATGTTTACTAACATGCTAAATAACAAGATCTATACAATTTTATAGTAATTTCTAAGTAGCAAACTATAATAATTTCTAGAAAAAGTTTGTGAAAGTTTATCTCCCTCAGTCCAGTAAGAAAGCTAACTGCTTAGTTCTCTCAGGAAGTAAAACAGTAGAAGATAATGGACATGAAAGCTGGTGCCTCACTAAGGTGCTGTCAGCCTGGTTATGCACATTCAAGGGTCAGGGGCTAGGGCCAACCTTATTACTGAATGGATGGTGCAGACCCTTAATAAGAAAATAACAATAATAATAATCAATCAATGCTTGCTACATAAAAAATAAATGTGTAGGTTATACAGGTGTGTATCATCTCAATTTTAAAAATACCCTGATAAAGGAATGGCATCTTCTAACATTTTCTCTTTGAAAGTGCATCTGCAACAGAGTTAATCTTTAAATTATGCTTCCTTTCATCTCGTTGAAGATCCTGCCTTTAATCTCCAAATGCTTTTGTTTGTTTTGAGTGATAATGAGTCTTCCCAAAGTGGTTAACTTCTACACATAAGAATTTCATTCCTAAATTATTAATGCCATTTCTGAGACAACACATTATTGGTATTCTTATCCAGTTTGTACAGGAGAAAAATATATACTGTATCATGGTGAAGGGGCACCACTTATTTAAAGCACTCCATTAAACAGAGCATTCCTAATGTACTGTGGTAATTGTCATTTGTGGGCTTTATTTAGCCCCCGGGTACTTCTGCCTATCAGCACATTAACAGGAAAAAACATTAACAGGAAAAAAAATTGATGTTTGGGTGAGTGCATGAGGAAGTCAAATAATTTGAAAACCTTTTCAATCTTTGAAAAGTTGCATTTATTATTTTTTCCAGTAATAAAAATGGAAGTCCCATCTGTGTAGGCTTCTCCCTAGAGCTTCAGCCCTTGCTGAAACAACAGGGCATTGCGATGGTCACTCATGGGTGTGTGTTTCAGGACTGGCATTCTCTCCCAGTGCTTCTTGGCTACCTCATCTCCTTCCTCCTCCAGGGAAACCACAAGGAACAAAATAATCGACTTTCTGACTTTGCTGGTCCAAATCTACATTGTGTGTTCACTTCCCCCTTCTGTCCAGGTGGCAGAAGATCAATGTTAGAAACAGAAATACAGTCCCTTGTTTCCTTACTTCTTTTATTTCTCAATCTAACCCTCAATACATTTTAAGAGTTCTTTAAATTCAACATTGAAATGTCCAAATCATCGCTTCCAAAGTACCTTTGTGCCAGGAAGCAGAGTAAAAGTCAGATTGGCTCTGAAAATTTCAAGACAGCTCCCTAGCTGTAATTCATCGCAGCTTCTCCTCACTCCAGCTAATGAGGCAGTGCCACTTGCCCTCACAGCGGATTTATCCCATTGGCGCCTGCCAGATGGGAGGAAGACAGGGTTGATTTCACACCCAGGCTTCCAAAGAAATCCCAAGTTGTCACAGTGTATGGCACACCTCCTGGGGGCAGGACACAATTATAAGAGGGCTTTAATCTAACAAATTCAACCAGTGTGAACTAATTCATTGTACTCTCACTGAATCCCAAATAATAAAATATATGTATCTAAATATATAGAAGATAAAATATATATATATATAAAATAAAAGAAATTGAGTTGTTTCAGATCAACCCACCAACTCCATATAATGGGAGTGGCATTCTTGTTCCTGAAATTTTAGCTATATGGCTTGTGAGATTTGGATTTATTATGAAGGTTTGAACAAACAGAAACCACATGCATAGATTCTATTAAATGATTTATTTTCCATTTTGCCTTTTCTTGTAATAATGCATAGTTAATATCTAGGGGTAAGTACCTACAGCAACTTACAAGGAAATTAATGCTGAAATGCTCAGCTACATTCAAGAAGTTCCTCTTCCCTTTTGTGAGAAGAAAGATTTGTAATAATTATTTTGTTCACCCACCCTCCTTGTTCTTTCTAGGGTACCTTTCTATTCAGTAATGATATCAGTTTGAATAGGACCAGGTCATAGGACCAGGGTGGCAGCACCGTGGGTTAGCTACATTGAGGCTGATCAAAGTTCATGGAACATGTAAAAAGTTCTGTTTTAGTGAAATGTTCTTGAATAGGAAGCCTCAATGTTACTCTTGTTATTCACAGAGAGTTCATTCTTTGTCTCCTATTGCATCCTTTTTTTCTGCTACAAGATCTTCCCCCCAGGTAGTGCTGGCAAGGTCACCTGTTGATCCACTGCTAATTACCTTTCCTTTATTTACATGTGTGATGACTCTCCTGTAACCAAGGCTATCAGGAGATGTGCTTGTGCAGTCAGCAGAATAATCTTTCCTCCATCTGGCCAGGCTGCAACAATGGTCTCGTTCACTCCACCTCACCCTTACAGCAGCAAGCGACGCAAATTCAACAGAATCCTTCTGTGTCATCAGTTTCTCTATAAGGTCTCAGGGACTGAGTGCTTTTCTCTAAAATTATCACTAGTTTTAATTTCTTCTAATGAGCATTAACATATTTTTCTTCTCCAATCAATCTGGTACACTCAGGCTATTTTGAAATCAGAAGTAAAAAAATGTATAAACACATCAACTCACATGCAAACACATATTTCAACCAATGAACATGTGGGGAAAAGACAAAAACTAACAAACTTTTGATAGATGTTTATTTTCTGGGCATTTTCCCTTGGAAAGGTGAAAATTTCCATGACAATGAGACATTTTCAGTAATGGGATGTAATACACAAAAACATCAGGACGCATAGGGCTGCTGTCACGTACCTCCTGTCTTTTGTATTTATACTCTTACTTTCTTGTTGGTTTCTTTCATTCACCCATTTTAAAATACTATACCATGAGGATTCTCATATTTATACTATATATATGCATCTTGGAACACTCCCCTAAATTCCAGACATGTTACCTCCCTACTTGATGCCTATACTCAGATATCAATTAGAAATCCCCACATAAACTATTCAAAGAAACTGAGTGCCTGGGCTCATTTCCAAATTTGACCTCAGCTATTCCCACTTCAGTTCACAGTACCACCTTTCTTCCAGTTTCTCATGCAGAATTCTTGAATTCATCCTCCTGGTCTCTATTTCTGCCATTACTACATATCCAATAAAACTAAATCCTATGGGCTCTACTTTTAAAATATATCCAGAATCCAAACACTTCTTTAATCTTAACTGCTATTATCCTGGTCCAAGTCACCCTTATCCCTCGCCTAGATTGTTTCAACTGGCTCCCACCTGCACCTGTCTTTCTTGTTCACAGTCATTTTCAATATATCTGCTACTACAGGTGCCCTCTTAGACCTCAAGGTTAAATCTGCTCAGCATCCTCCAGGGGTCTCCCATCTCACTCAGAGTAAAAACCAAAGCAAAAGTCCAAATGTCTAGCTGGTGGAGTTTTCATTCTAATTTCACCTTTCTACCCCCTGTTGTCTTTGATCAATCCATCCCAGACATGCCATGCTCTTCTTTGAGACTGAATTTGCTATTTCTTCTTTTGGAAAGTCTTTCACCAGATAAATTATTTATATAACTGGCTTTCTGGTCTCCTCTAGACCTTTACTAGAGAAAGAAAGGAGGAAAAACCAAGGAAGAGGAAGTGAGCAGAATGATATATAAAATGTGTTTAATACAATAAAATCAGGCAATTATAACATTGTCTAGGAGAATATTTATAATAAGCAAAACCCAGAGAAACAAAAGAGATTCAGAGGAATAAAAATGGAAGTAGAGTGAAATCTAGAGGAATGAATAGAAATAAGATGCAGGCAGTTTTCTCTGCTGAGACTTTATCACCAAGGCCATGGGGAGGTCCAGGTGGGACAACCTCAGAAGTTCCCTCCCTGTCCAAATGAACATGAAGTTGAACTCTTCCTAGGTAGCCCCTCTCCAATTTTTGACTGAGTTCAGCCTGGGTAATTCTTTTATTAGGTTGGAACTGCAGACAATCAACCAGAAAAACACAATCCCCAAGAAGAGCCAGAAAGTAGTGATTCAAAAGGTTAGGCTAAGAATTAGAATATTAAAAAGACTCCAGAGGTTTTAAAACATTTTTTCCAAAGAAACATTTAAAAGACAAGACGAAAGCTTTATTCTAATGTAAAAGTAGTGGCTGTAGAAATATTTATTAGTTCACAGAATTCTGCTGGCTTGTAAGTAAGTTATTCCAGAATAAAATCCAAGTACTTACTCTCTTCCTCCTCATAGATCCTAACTCAGAATATTCTGGAAATGAAGGAGGCCAGAAGAACACTGCTTTTATCCAAATATTTGTCTTAGTAGAGTATCCTTAACTGGAATCATTCAAATATGCTTCAGATTTGTTTGAAGTTGGGCAGACATAATCACAAACATACATACTCTCAAGATCTTATTCGATTGTGTTATTATTTTTGTCCAAAGAGGACAGTGGTGAATGAACATTTAAACTACCAAAGCTAGAAGCTGCTCTTTTGAGTGCTGTTAGCAAAATTTTTATTGTGCAGTAAAAACTAGTATTTGTCTTTGGGAAAGGCCATTTGAACAGGTGCTTTTAGTTATACAGATAAAGAACAGACATGCAGCCATTTTTCTTAAGAGAACCCTGTTTCTGAATAGATGTTCAAAATTGTGTTTAGTAATACAAACTGGACATATATATGATTGTATCTTTACAGATTAATACTTTTTTTTCTTTTTTAAACCTAGACATCCCTGTCCACAAAAAGCTATTCTATTGTGGTACTCCTGTGAAGTATGTGTGTAAACATATGTATTATGTCCAAAGACAACCCACAAATGTTAGAAGCTGACACTGGTTGGTGGCTGGAAAATCAAGGCGGCAAATCTGGCATGTCTTCACGTGATGCTGTAGGCTCTTTCCTAAAACAGACTAGACAGGATTTGCCAAAGCCCACTGTCTGCTAGTCTTCTCAGTTCCCCTAAAAGTGGCACATTTCTGACTGTAATAATATTTCACTTGAATTATCTCATGCCTTGGAGTCCAGACTGTACCCTGTACCAAGAATGGGACTTTCCCCTATGGACAGTGTGTATCTCCTCTGTTAATCATCTGAATACAGAAAACAGGATGGGCCACAACCTGGAGGAGGAAATGACATTTTCCTTCTGGGGCTGAGATCAGGTGAGCCTGAGTCCCAGGAACTCCTCATCAAAGGCATCCTTGCTGAGCTGAGTTAGGAACATGGCAGCCAATCAACTTCAGTGAAAGAATCCTATGGCAGGGCATTCCCGTGCCTCTGCAGAGGTGATGGCTATATTTAAGCTTTTGTCCCTGCATTGTAGTTCTCAGGCTACAAGTGACAAGAGCCAAATTTTAAAATATTTAAATGTTCCTTAGAAATTCCTAGTAAATACCAGAAAGAGAAATCCTTAGGAGAAAAAAGTGGACTTCCTAAGGTTCACCAGATGGGAACTCAGAATGCTGGTATGGGGAAAAGATTCTTTCTGAAGACTGGAGAACCCACAGAGATCTAGGGCCCC
This sequence comes from Loris lydekkerianus, assembly GCA_963574355.1. Taxonomy (NCBI): domain Eukaryota; kingdom Metazoa; phylum Chordata; class Mammalia; order Primates; family Lorisidae; genus Loris; species Loris lydekkerianus. Next base: position 53,373 of record CAUYPK010074949.1, read on the forward strand.
CTTAATTAAGAAAAGATTGCTGAGCTTAGCTTCCTGAAGTCCTATAGCCTCCATTTATTATAATAGAAAAGAGGCAGTACCAATGAGAGATAAGACGCTGACACAGATGCCATCCTATGGCTGAGGGCACTAAATGCACTGTCTTTAGCCTCAGTGACTAAAGGCAAGGTCAAGAGTCACTCTGTAGAAAGTGCAAGTGCAGAACTCAAATCTGTAAGTCACAATAGCATCATAAAGAGTAGTAGTACAGTATTTATTTCTCCGGTTCTGCCCCTCCTGGTTCTCGTGCAAACATCAGCCTGCCCAGTCTACCTCTGAATGCTCCTCCACACTTCCTTAGGGAATGCACCTCAAGATTATTAGCTTTTTCTTTAGGCTACGATTTAATTTCCTTCATCCCTCTCTGCTCCAGTTCCAGATGCCAGAGCTTCTTGTGCAGGGCCTGCCCCAGTGCTCAAGTCCCTAGAATCTTATCTCTGCTCCCAATGTAAGCCGGTCTATCCATGTTCCAAAGGCCTCCCCAAGTCAGGAAGGTTCCTTTCATCTCCATTTGTGCTGTGCTTTGCTATACACCTTGCCCTTACTCTCCTTGCTTTACTGAGATTTTATTATGAAGTTGTTAATTTTTCTTTTTTCTTTTAAAACTTCCTCTTAATTGAAGTTGTCTTTTTCTAGAAACAATTCATGACCCTGAAAGGCATCTTCCAAAGGACAACCTGAAAGACAGGCTTGGTGCTGTACTCCAACTTACCTCTACCCTCTGACTCTGATCTGTTTTTCTTGGCTGGAACTTGTAAACCTGACTACCTCTTCTGGTGGGATGTGTTTTTCCTGTAGAGTGCCCTGGGGATTAGACCTCCAGCCCTCCAGACATGCCCAGACCATCAGCAAAGCTAGGTCCTGAAGATCCTGGGAATAAGAGCATTTTTGTTTGGAAGCAAACGTGTAAAACAGGCACCGCCCTTTGCCTGCATGTCTCGCTGTCTGGTGATGAATGTTTTGTTGCATATTTCACATAGTTTTCCTTAGAGCTTATTTGATTACAGTCTTAAACATCATTAAAAGATGTTGCTTTGAGAGAGAGATTTTTGGAAATACAATCATGTTCTCTTCTTCCTTTTACCCTTTCCATTCAAATCTACCCCTCTGACTCAAATCCATCTATCCTCTTGGGCAAAAGCACTTGGCTCAAGTTGGAAATCCTATTATAGGGAAGGTGAAAACTTTTCCCTGATTAGTTTCTCTTTTGCAGTGAACTATTTGCACAGGAATGTGATAGAGGGCACATGCCCCCTTTAACCCTCTGACTCCAGCATTCTAGGAGACTGCACCAGCATGGATGGGGGCTAGAGGTAAACCCTAGTAACAAGGCAGAATCTGCAAACCTTGCATCCTCTGGACAAACAGTTGAACTAAGGACAGCAAAAGAGGTACAGAGGTCTGAGGAACACTGACTAACTTTTAAAATTTTGCTGGCTATTGAAAATAAATTGTACAAGCTGGGCACAGAAGCTCACACCTGCAATCTTAGCACTTTGGGAGGCTGAGGCAGGTGGATTGCTTGAGCTCAGGAGTTTGAGACCAGCCTGATTAAGAGCAAGACACTGTCTCCATTAAAAACAAACAAACAAAAAACTAGCTGGGTATTACGGCGGCACCTATACTCCCAACTACTTTGGAGGCTAAGGCAAGAGGATCGCTTGAGCCCAAGTGTTTGAAGATGCTGTGAACTATGACACCAAGGCACTCTACCAATGGCAACAGAGTGAGACTCTGTCTCAAAAAAATGATAATAATAAATAAAAAATAAATAAATAGTGTAATGTACTAAGTTAGAAAATTATTACCTTTCATAAATAAATGTGCCCACATTCATAGATATACAGATAATTTATTCTATATAAAGTTACATTTGTTTTATTGATAGTCACTAGGTCCTGAGAAATCCAGATAACAAGCTGTTAGAATAATGTCAAACTGTCTTTTGCTGGACCTTGGAACAGAGTTATCTGATGGTGATAGCAGTTAAAGAATTTTGCCAGTGAGACCAGAAGTTCCAAGAAGCAAAGGGCTTCATTCCCTGTGAATTTCCAGCAAAACTACATGTGAACCATAAACTGTGGTTTGATTTTAATTAAGACAGTAACCAATGATCATAGTAAAACACTTTGAAAATACATACAAGTATAGAGAAAACAAACTTATAATTACTAGACTTTCTACTCTTAATATTTTATTGTTATTTCATTTCAATATTTTGCATATTCTTCTGTCATACATTTTAGTATTTCTGAAATATACTTATTTTATAATTGAGACTTGTTAAAATAACAATTTGAAGTTTTTTTCTCTTAAAAGTAGTTATATAAAATAATGATACAACTTAAAATCAAAAATTACAGCTTAATGTGTATCTCAGATTAGATGAAATACAGAATACACATCAGAACTTCCATAGTTGACCACCTTCCTACATTGACCTAATTTTCATAGACTGGACATGGACCACATGTACCTATCAGTACAGTAGGCCTAGTTCCTTATGTTGGCCATCTCTGAATGTTGACCAATTTGTTACAGTCCCTTGGGTGGCCAACTTATAGAGGTTCTGCTGTATATGCACACACTTTTGAAGCACTAATTATATGTAGGGAGATTTATTATGATTCTCTTTATTTAAAGGAAAACACCCTAGCAATCAAAACTGATCAAAATGTCATTCCGTTCTCTCAGAGATATTGATTGAAAACTCCCAATTTACTTCTTAAAATCCTCTTTCCCTACTCTTTGCTTCTAGTCCTTTCTCTCAACTCCTCTGCTGTCTCCATTTTCCCCAGGCCTCCTCACTTCTCTTTTCTTTAGCCTATTATCATTTCTCTTGAAATCACTACCCTTGAGAGTAAAACTGGTCATTTCTAATACATTCCTTCTTTGCAATAAAAATGCCCAGAAACTCCACACTCAAAAACATAATTTCTAATGAAGACTTGATTAGAGACATAAATGGAACAGGAAAATATTAAATTTTTTTCAGCTTACTCAGAAATAAAAACAAAGCAGGAAGAGTCACACTACCAGACCTCAGATTATACTATAAATTGATAGCGATCAAAACAGCATGGTACTGGCACAAAAACCGAGAAGTAGATGTATGGAACAGAATAGAGAACCAAGAGATGAACCCAGCTACACTCTTTGACAAGTCAATTAAAAATATTCAATGAGGGGAAAGACTCCCTATTTAACAAATGGTGCTGAGTGAACTGGTTGACGACCTGTAGAAGACTGAAACTGGACCCACACCTTTCACCATTAACTAAGATAGACTCTCACTGGATTAAAGATTTAAACTTAAGACATGAAACTATAAAAATACTAGAAGAAAGTGCAGGGAAAACACTTGAAGAAATCAGCCTGGGTGAATA
>CAUYPK010074953.1:0-32561 GCA_963574355.1 Loris lydekkerianus
GGGGGGGGCGTTTTGATAAATGTTGTATGGCACCTGCCCAATTTCCCAGATTTCCCGGTTTAAAACCCGGACCAGCAAAAAACTTCAAAAAAAAAAAAAAAAAAAAAAAACAAAAAAAAAAAAACCAGAAAGAAGCCCACATCCCCATCTACCATATGGATAGGATCTCTGTGAGAATGAATGGATTGAGTTATCTCAATCCCTAGGTATCAAGGGACACACCATCCCACAGTAACTTTTCCATTTTTTAAATTTATCATGGCTGGTGAGATTCACCTCTTCTTTCATCCTTCCTCAAAGACATAAACATCCCTATGAACAGAGTTAATTAAATCCCCATGGAAATATCATGAGAGCTTTTATTAAAAGCAACAATATAACATAAAGTGAGGGCTCCTAACCTCACTGCTTCTGAGTCAACAAATTACTACTATGAGGCCTTTGGGTTTTTTCAGCAGGGAGGGAGTATAATCCAAAGCAGAATTTCTGCCCATTGGCAACGAGACATTTACATTCAGAGGGAGAAGTAACTGCTACTACCCTCCCAATCCTCCAAGCTTAGTTTCTACCTTTAAACTCCTCACCAAGTCATTTATGATGGAGTTCCTCCTCTACATACAAGAGGTTCACAATTTGGCACCCACCTCATTCAATGTCATCTCTCAGTAAGCAGCCTATCTCCTTATCAAGGAATTCCTACCTAAACAAATAAGTGACGGAATCAACTAAAAATTAAAAGCCAAAGTTAAAATGATAATATTTTGTCTAGCAGAAGGCAAAAATCTCCGAGTTTAGATGCTTGCTCAAGTACATATTTGTATATGACAAAACGCTAATAACCAAAAATACTCACATCAGCAGTTTTACTCCTTGGAAGATTAACGGCTCTCTTTAGCTTCTTTACTGATTCTGTAATGGCAAGAGTTTCTACACCATCTAAAGCACTACAGATTTTTCTGACAGCTTTAATTACTTGGTCTACTGCTCGGTGTTGGTTCTTTAAAAATAAAAAGTAAAATAAACATAAGTGAAATTTAAAGGACCAATTTCAGAGATGAAGTAAAAAACTAGATAATTTTAGATGTTCCTAACAAACACTCTACTCTTTTGTGATGACATACTAATTCATATGCAAACACCACTAATTTCTTGTTAGAATCAGAAGTATAAACAATAAATTAGTAACAAATTACTAAAACTAGAGCTATCTTTTTAATTCCCATTTGGGAATAATTTCCACGTTAAAAATAATCCTCTTCCTCCTGCAAAAATCTGGTATCAAAAACTATCTTCGTGGCTAGGTGCAGTGGCTCATGCCTTTAATCCTACCACTCTGGGAGCCCAAGGTAGGAAGGACCCCTTGATCTTAGAGGAGTTTGAGACTAGTCTGAGCAAAAATGAGACCCTGTCTCTCTCTACTAAAAATAGAAAAATTAACCAGGTATTGTGGCAGGTGCCTGCAGTCATAGCTACTCAAGAGGCCAAGGCAAGAAGATTGCTCCATCCCAGGAGTTGGAAGTTGCTGTGAGCTAGGCTGATGCTAGGGTACTCACTCCAGCCTGGGCAACAGAGTGAGACTGTGTGGGGGGAAAAAAAACAAACAAACTCACAACCCAACTTCAGAAATTTTATCTGATCAAAATGCTTCCTGGAGGACAATTCTATATCATGCCATCTCAGTTGATTTCACCATGATCCAAAGTATAGATGTACAAATAGAGAGTATTTATATATTGTAAAACCACTTACCTGATGAGAAGAATTTAAAAATCTTTCTCTACTTTTAATGAGTACACATCTCATTAAGAAACATTAATTCATAAACATTTATACCAAACTTTTATGCCAAGTACTGTTAGAATGTGCTGAAACTCAGTAATGTACCATCCCTTAAAAATTTTAAATTTTCCACCTTTTGAGGCCTGGCTAGTACAAAGTGAATATTCTCTTCAAGTTCAAGCTTAAATGAAACCACCTAATTTTCTAAAAACACTCAATTACTCTACAGTCCTTGGGGTCTGACCATCTATCTGTTTTCCGGTACCCCATTTTTCCTTGCTTACTGTAATTAATATTTCTGCTCCCTTTTATTCCACTGTCATACAAAAACCTTTCCGTTTTGAGGCTCATGCCATTCTCCTATACTACTCTGCATCATTCTTCATGTTCCAGTTATCAATTTATTTATTATCAGTTCCAAATTCTACTCTTCTTTTGTTCTACTCTGATACCAGAGTTACACCCTATAAACATTTCTCTTTGTCAACTGGCATGAAGTTAGGTTTTGTTGGCAGAACACACAGAAGGGGCGCTCCAATTCAGGAGCATTAAGAAGATAACTTCCCATTTGGTTTTCGAGCCTGTTTTTAAAATTCAGTGTGAGGACTCAGCATTCCCCACAGACCAATTCTACTTACACTCTCAGGCCATACATTTCTGACAGCCACAGGCAACCTGTGTGTTCCCATAAGAGCCATACCCTCTCTAGAAGCTAAATCTCAGACTGGGGCTAGGAGAGAGGCCTTCTCATGAATTCTTAGAGTTCCTTCATTGTCAATTTTTCCTTAGCCTAAAGATGACAGCTGCTCTTTTGCATCTGCTATTTCCAGAACCCTTAAAGCAGGGTTGGCAAATTTTTTCTCAAAGGCCAGTTAATTGGTTAACTATATGTAAAGGACTAAAACTGGATCTGTGCCTCTCATTACTTACAAAAATCAACCATGATGGATAAGAGATTTAAATCTAAGACATGAGACAGTAAACATCCTAGAGAAAAGCATGTGAAAAACTCTGGATGATATCAGCCTGGAGAAAGACTTTATTAAGACTCCATCGGCAATTGCAAAAACAACAAAAATAAATAAATGAGACTTAAGCTGAAAAGCTTCTACACAGCTAAGGACATAACAATCAAAGCAAACCTTCATAATGGGAAAATATATTTGCATGCTACGAATCTGACAAAGAAAGGGCTAATAACTAGAATCTACAGAGAACTCAAACTAATCAACAAAAAAAAGAGCAAACAGGCCCAGGCTGGGGTCTCATCCTTGTAATTTCAGCACTCTGGGAGGCTGAGGTGGGTAGATTGCCTGAGTTCACAGGTTTAAGACCAACCTGAAGAAATATGAGACCTCATCTCTAAAAGTAGATGGGCATTGTGGTGGGTGCCTATAGTTCCATTTATTCAGGAGGCTGAGGCAAGAGAATCACTTGAGCCCAAGAGTTTGAGGTTGCTGTGATGCCACAGCCCTCTACCAGAGGCAAGAAAGTAAGACTCTGTCTCAAAAAAAAAAAAAAAAAAAGAGTGATCAATCACTGTGTATGCATCACGAATAGCACCTTCTCTGAAGACAGATGAATGACCAACAAACACGAAAAATGCTCGTCGCTCACAAGTTCAAAACCAGCGTAAGCAAAGTGAGACACCATCTCTACTAAAAATAAAAAACTGAGGCAAGGGGATTACTTGAGCCTAAGAGTTGAAGGTTGCCGTGAGCTATGACATCACAGCACTCTACCCAGGGCAGCAGCTTGAGACTCTGTCTCAAAAAAACAAAAACAAAAACAAAAACAAAAACTCATCATCCCTATCATCAGAGAAATGCAAATCAAAGCCATCCTGAGATATCACCTAACCTCATGGAGAACAGCCCACATTACCAAATCTCAAAGCTGCAGATGCTGGTACAAAATTTGGAAAGAAGAGAACACTTTTATACTGCTTGTGGGACTCCAAACTAATACAAATTCTATGGAACAAAATATGGAGAATCTTCAAAGAACTAAAAGTAGATCTCCCATTAGATTCCCTGATCCCATTACTAGGTATCTACCCAGAAGAAAAAAAAATTTTTTTTATCACAAGGACATTTGCAATAGAATGTTTATTACAGCTCAATTTACAATTGGGAAGATGTGGTGGAAGCAACCCAAGTACCCATCAACACATGAATGCATTAATAAAGTGTAGTATATGTCATAGACTACTATTTGGCCATAAAAAAAGATGAAGACTTTTCATCTTTTGTTTTTAACTGGATGGAGTTGAAGCATCCACTGTACTCAATATGAAATCAATAGAGAAACAACTACATGCCCACATTAGAGGACACAAGTATGTTCAAGTGGCGGGGAGGGACAGGAGGAAACAGGAAAGGGGGACACTGGTAAGCTCTCACCTAATCAGCACAATGTAGGGGTATGCAGCACTCCTCGTGGGTTGAGGACTTAACCACAACTTGAATTTTACCTTAGAAACACAATGTGGCCTGAACATCTGTACCCTCGTATTAATCTGAATTAAAAAAACCAGTCAGTAAATATTTAGGCTTTGTGGGCCAGTCTCTGTCACAATTCAATTCTGCCATTAAGATTTTAAAACAGACAATAATAAGCAAATGAGTATGGCTATGGCCAAATAAAACTTTATTTGCAAAAAGAGGGAGCAGAGATGGTATTCAAACCAGTCTACCAACTCCTGCCTTAGAGTCCTCTTTCAACCCTTTGAGTAGTTAACCATCTTTTCCTAATAAACATGTCTTTACATTTCTGTGTTCAAATAACTAGTACAGTTTCTGTCTGCTGACGAACCCACAACTGATATATCTTACTATTAACATGTGGTCATTTCCCCCACGGTATGCCATATTTCTGCTTTGGTTATTTATCCAAGATTCTACCCTATATCCTGGAATAAAGCTTTAGTTTCATAAATGTTCATGTGGAAAATTCACAATGTCTTCAACCCCAAATCTGTACCTTATTGGTATTTTAACTATAACATACTCTGATCACAAGCTCCTTTGCTTCTAGCCCTCATACCCTCACTCTGACTGAAGTCTATTCTCTGAGTCTATCAGACAGCTGAGCACTTCTAAGAAAATCTCACAATCACACAGATTGAACAGTCCCCAATTTTAACAGGACGTCCATGTCACTCAACATTTTTTTATTTGCCTTTGGTCAACTCTCCTTCCCTTTCCCATAGAATATTAAACCAAACCATCATTTCTTGCCTCAAACCCATACTGTCACCCTAATGTCATTTGAGCAAAATGAATTAACATCTGACCACCAGAAAACCAAATGCCAAGAGCAATTAAAACTTCTGTAACTTCCTAGCCAAGCACAATGGCTCACAGCCATAGTCCCAGCTACTTAAAAGGCTAAGGTGGGAAGATGCCTTGAGTCCAGGAGTTTAAGGCCAGCCTGAGGAACATAGCCAGATCCCATCTCTTAAAAACAAAAACAAACAAAAATACTCCTGGTAACTTTCTGACCACCCCCCTAAAATCTACCCAATAGGAATTAAAACATATATCCACATACAGACTTATTCATATATGTGTTTATAGTGGTATTATTCATGACAACCAAAAACTTTAAATTTAAGCTCAAATGTTCATCATATGGTGAATGGATAAACAAATGTGGTATAGCCATACAATCAAACAGTATTTAGCAGTAAAAAGAGGAAAGAACTACAGATACATCCTATAACATTCATACTACAACACGGATGGACCACAAAAAGAGTATGGTGTGTGAAAAAAACCTGATGTAAAAAACTACATAGTGTATGATTCCACTCACATGGTCTGTCCAGAAAAGGCAAATCTATGAAATAAACAGGAACCAGATCAGTAGTTGTTTGAGGCTAAGGCTTAGAGTTGAGATTGACTACAAATTAGAACAAGGAAACTTTTGGGAGTGGTAAAAATGTTCTAAAACTGGATTGTAATGATAACTGTTCAACTTTATGCATTTACTAAACATCATGAAATTATATATACATAATGGGTAAATTTTTTGATATATTTAGTATTTTAGATCAGATGGTTCATAAAGACCCTGCTAATAACATTTAAGAATAAGACCTTAATAAAGTGAAAGAGTGAACCATGTAAATATCTGGAGGAAGGGCACTAGAGGGAGCAACAAGGATAAGGGTCCCCAACGGCAAGCATACCTTGCAGAAAATCAACCAGAAAAAAAGAAAGAGAAGTGATAAGAAGCCAGATCACACTTTGGTGTGTGCCACACCTTTTGGGCGCAAGACACAACTATAAGAGGGACTTTACCTAAAAAATGTAATCAATGCAACCTGGTTTATTGTACCCTCAATGAATCCCCAACAATAAAAAATAAAGAGAAAAGAAAAAAAAAAAAAAGAAAAAAAAAAGAAGCCAGATCAGAGAAGCAGTAGGTCAGACTGGGAAGCTACAATCAGGGCTTTGAATGTTATTAAGACAGTAAACTGGATTTTCAGCAAGAGTGGCATGATCCAACTATTTAAATTTAATTTAATTTTACAAAGAACCATCTCTTGGCTTAGATGTTACCCTATTTTAATTTGGTTTCTTCTTATTTTCATTTCTTTGAATAAACATTTGCTTTCAAGATTATTTTAGACTTACAGAAACTTATAAAAATATATGTAGAGTTCCCCTGTCATATTAAAGGAAACTGAATTAAGTAACATCTTACATAACCGTGTTAAATTTGTCAAAACTAAGACATCAACACTAGTACATTACTATTAAGTAAATAGTACATTACTATTACACTAGTACATTACTATTAAGTAAAACTTCAGAATTTATTCAGACTCAGCAATTTTTCCACTAACAACGCTTTTTTCTCTTCCAAGGTATAATCTAGGATACCACACTGCATTTAGTAGTTTATTTTTAAAAGATCATTTTTGTTGACTATGGAAGTTGGGACTATGGAGTTTTTTTTTTGACTATGGAAGTTGGTACTATGGAGACTCTGGAGTTGGGCGACTAATCCAGTCATAATAGTCATCTCAAACACAATGCCCAAAGGTGAGTAACAGTCACCTTTAACATAGTAACAGTCATCCCAAACGCAATGCCCAAAGGTGAGTCCCTGATCTTTCCTCCAAAGGACAAGGGCAGAAGGTGGAGGAATAGTAAGGAATTACTGCAACTGACTAGGGCTGTAGCTCTGATACTGAAGAGGGTGGCTAGATTCTGAATGAATTCTCAAGGTAGAGCTCACATGAATTAAACTGAATGCATGATGAACGATGCTTTTCTTGAGCAGTTAAGGATAACTCTAAGGTTTCGGCCTCAGCAAATACAGAAGGGAGTTGTCATTTATTAAAATGGGGGGGTGGGGGGAGGATAATAGAAGAAGCTGTGCATGTGTGAAGGCTGGAGGCGTATGGGATATGTCTCTCTGTACCTTCCTCTCAGGATTGCTTGGAACCTAAAACTGTTGTGGAAAAAATACAGTCTTTAAAAAAAAGACAGATAAATGAATAGATATAAAGGGTAACAAAAAAATTCAGTTTTTCAGATCTTAAATTTGAGATATTAATTAATTAGGCATTCACATGAAGTTGTCAAATAGTAGATATGTGAGTGTGGAATTGAGGGAAAAGATCAAGGCCAGACGTACACACATTTCAGTCATCAGGTCAGAGCTGCAGCAAGATCACCTGCGATGTGAATGTAGAGAGATGTCCTAGAATTGAGCCCTTGGGGCATTCTAATCCTTAGGGGTGAGGAAGATGAGGGGATCATAAGCAAGAAGTCACAAGTGAGAGTGAGACAGAGTAGCCAATGGGAAGTAGGAGAACCAAGAAGGTGATATCCAGAGGTCAGCTAAGGATTTCAAGAAGGAAGAAATGATCAACTATATCAAACAAAAATAATGTCTAAGGACTCCTGGATTCAGGATCATGAAGTCCTTCATGACTCAGTAAGTGCAGTCTCAGGGACATACTAAGAATGAGAGACTAATTGAAGTGGGTTCATATAGAACATGAAGAGAGGAAATGAAAGCAGCAAAGACATAACTTTCAGGAGTTCTGCAGCAAGCAGAGTACAGAAGTGCAGTGGTCACTGCAGGTGGATGTGGATTTTTTGTTTTAAGATGGGTAACGCTTTTTTTCTCTACCTCCAATAATTTTCCTGGTGATCTCATCCAATCTTATGGCTACAAAATACCATTTATATTCTGATGATTCCCAAGTTTATTATCTGAAGCTTGGATATCCAACACATAATTCCTGATTCATGTCAACTACCTACTCAGGATCTCTGTTTGGATGAATAACAGTCATCTCAAATGCAATGCCCAAAGGTGAGTCCCTGGTCTTTCCTCCAAACCCACTCTTCTCACTGTTTTCCGCTTCTCACTAGAAGGTTACTCTGAACTTCCGGTTGCTCAGGTAGGAAATTTTAAGAGTTACTCTAAATTCTCCTCTTCTCATGCTCCATATCCAAACTATGGGTAAATCTTCCTGGTATTAATTTAAAATGTATCATAGCATTCAAGTCCTCCTCACCCCTTCTACTACAGTTACCCTGGTCCAGGCCATCACCACCATTTCTATGGCGTCACCGTCCTGACTTGTTTCCACTCTTGCCCACATCCTTTCTCTTACAGCTCCAAAAACCTAGCAGATCTTGTATATTCCAGGCACACTCCATCCTTAGGCCCTTCTACTTAACAGTCTTGTCTCCCTGGAACACTCACGGTGCAGAATAGCCACATGGCTTCTCCCTTTCCTTCCTCCTCCAGGGTTTTGTTCAAATTCGTCTTCTCAGTGAGGCTTTCTCTGCCTTTTTAAAAATTACAATATTACTCTCTTCCTATATTTTTCTCTATAGCCCTTACTATCTAATGTAACATATATTTCACTAGTTTATTTTACTGTGTCTCCTCTAACTAGAATGTAAACTCTGAAGGCAAGGATTATGGTTTCTCTTATTCATTACCATATTCTCAGCACCTATAACATTGCCTCCCAATAGGGAGATACTCAGTAAGTAGTTTTTGAAAAAATGTATATGTTTATATGCTGATAAGAATGTACTAACCAGAAATCTGAAAGTCATCCTACACTCATACTCTTTCCTCTTATTTATTGATTTTTGAAACAGAGTCTCACTATGTCACTCTCAGTAGAGTACCATGGCGTTACAGTTCACAGCAACCTCAAACTCTTGGGCTCAAGCGATTCTTTTGCCTCAGTCTCCCAAGTAACTGGGACTACAGACACCCACCACAATGCCTGGCTATTTTTTGTTGCAGTTGTCACTGTTGTTTAGCTGGCCCGGGCCAGCTTTGGTGTATGTGGCTGGCACTGTAACCATTGTGCTATGGGCGCTGAGCCCTCTTTCCTCTTTATTATTCATATCTAATAACTTACCAAGATCTTATCAATTTTATCTTCTAAATATTGTTATTCTGTTCCCTCCGTTTTATCTTTGCCATGCTCATCATCCTTCAGCTGGAGTACCATCAAAAAACCTTTCTAAGGAATCTCCCCCAAATCAGTCCCAGCTTTAAACCTAATTTCCAAAGTATGGTCAGAGTAATTTCAGAGTGTAAGACTAAATAAGTCCCTTACTACAGGAAGAATGGGGACCAAAGACCCCATTCTTAGAAGGGGAGGGCACCCCCAGAAAAGGGGGAAATTAAAAAGTAAGCTGAAGAAGCTGGAATAAAGAAAAGTCAGCTAGTTTACCTTTAAGCTAGCCATTGCTAAATTTCTTATCTGAACAAGTTTCCAGCTTTTCCTGAAACTCTGGTCTATTGGAGATATAGCTTATACCATTACCCTGCTGAGTCTGTGAACACTCTAAGGAAGTAAAATGGTCATAAAAGAGGTTATGACAAGACCTGGAATAGATACACCTTCTGGGTCGTTGCCTGCCCATTAAACAGACAAAGCATATACCCATTGTGGAGATTTGCATTTGGCTGGGTCAGAGACCAAGGGAATAGCTTGGGCCCTGAGATCTGGGCAGTAAAGCTAAACACCCCTTATAGCAGAGGACAATCCTCTGTGGTGGTAGTGAGAGGAAAAAGCCTCTCTTCCAAAGATTCCTCAGAGATTAACACCAGTGGTGTTTTACTCGGCAGTGAACTAGCAGAGCTTAACACCTCCCTAGGAATCTGTGTGTGTGACTCTAGACAGGAGGCTTCCCCCACATAAGGCTCAAGTTTCAGATGCTCTAAAACTGCTCAAATCTTTGAAGTTTAATAATAGTAACTACAGGAGCTGATAGCCACTCAAAGAAACTACTGGCATCTTTGTTTCCTCCCTCAGCTTACCGCCTGGGCAGACAGATTTCAATAAAAGTTGTGTGGAACAAAGACTTGGGGCCACTAGCCGGAGCCCACAAACAGGCAGTGGTCCCCTGAGCTCCCACCTTTGAAAATTCTATTCTGTGTCTCGTGTCTCTTTCTTTATTTTCATTCCTAACTTTATAGTACTTCAGTCACACCAGTTCCGTAAGTCTTAGCGGACCCTGTCCCCTGGGCAGGACCCTGACATTTGGTGCCCAAAGCAGGACTCCACACTTGGAGCCTATGGATACCTTACCTCACCCTACTGCCCACTGATGGATAAAAATACCAACGTGGCTAAAGCAGGGGGGTCAACAAACTTTTTCTGTATGGGAGCCAACAGTAAACAGTTTAAGAATGATGTTTGTTCAACTACTTAACTCTGGAATACAAATGCAAATAACAACAGATAATACAAGATCCGACAAATTTACAAACTCATCCTAGAAAAAGCTCTACAGTCCTCACTGCTGATATATCACTATGGTCACCAGATGACCAAAGGCAGTACTTCAAAGGTGACTGTAGTGATGTTCAGCAAAGAAGTGTGTAGCACTTTTCCTAGGATGAGTTCACAAACTTAATTATCAGACCTTATATGACACAGCTCTGACAGTCATTGAAAAAAAGAGCAATCCAAAATTGCTTTCAACCAAGCGCTGGTGTCAGTGCATAGTTTCTCAAGGGGAGTACTTGAAAGTGATAGTCAACAATGAGGAATGTAGCATTTTTTCTAGGTTGAGTTTCCAAACCTAAATGTCTGACCTTGTATATAAACAAATGGGTGTGGTTGTGTTAAAAAATGTTTATTTATAAAAAACAGAAAGTGAACTTGATATGGTCCCCTGATCTAAATGATAAACTAAAATTCCTTAACTTGTATTATACAGTGGCAACTTGTATCTGGCTATCTCCAATGTCATCTCTGAATCCTAATTTCACATCTTATACTCTATTACAAAACTGCTTATACGTCCACACAAGTATCACACCTATTTGCTTTTTTTTATATTTCCTTCCCAGCTTTCTTCTGACTAACTCATACTGTTTAAGACTTGGCTCAGGTGATTTCCCTTCTAAATAGGCCTTCTCTAAACCCTCAAATTAAATACGGTGCCCTTTCTTGATCTGCCAAAGAACTCCAGCACATAATTATATTACACATTCACTATACTATATTGAAATTTTCTTTAAATATCCGACCACTAGTCTATACCTTCCTGATAGGTGAGGAACTGTTTCCTAACTCCAGAATTTAGCCTATAGTGAGCATCCAATAAATGCTCTCTGAATTGAACTGAAGGTTCCTCTTATAATAAAGCTGAAGTGAAAGTGAACATGTTGACTCAAGCATTATTAAGAACTTTGGCCATAGAATAAGACATCAAATATCAAGAACATAGTTTTTTGTTTTTCCTTTAAAGAGACAAGATCTTGCTATGTCAGTCAGGCTGGAATGTAATGGCATGATCATAGCTCACTGCAACTTCAAACCCCTAGGCTCAGTGACACCCCCAGCTCAGTCTCTCAGGTAGCTGGATGACTACATCCAGCTAATTTTTAAATTTTGTGAGAGACAGGGTCTCGAAACTCATGACCTCAAATAATCCTCCTTCTTCAGCCTCCCTAAGCGCTGGGAGTACATGCAACCTTGCCTGGCCTAAAATTATAGTTTTAAGAGTCCTAAAATATTTCACCCAAATCAACACTAGCATTGGCAACAAGAATCTTTAAATCATTGCATCAAAATGAGAATTAAGACTTACTTCAACTTGAAGAGCCAGCTCTACTTGGTTGTGATAAGAATCTAAGAGTTCTTCAACAGAGTGTCTAAAAGAAAGAAGTTATTGTGGCTAAAGAACACTATACAAAAATGATTGTTTTAATCACAAAATAAATGTATTTACACCCCCCCAAAAAAGTTTGAAAACCCAAGATTAATGCTTTAGAAATGCTATACCTTGTTATGACTTCTTTATAAGGTTTTTCTATTTGATGCAGGTGTTTGTTCAAATTCACAGGTGTTTCATCATCTTCTGCCTAAACAAACACATATACATAAATGTTTACCCCCAAAAATCAAATCCACTCCTTGGTCTTTACATTGTCAAATCAAATATGGTTAAGTGTATGGATGAAATCTTTAAAGTGATTTTTTCAAAACAGAAGAAAAAATACTACCAGAATTTGGGCTGGGATTGTGGCTCATGCCTATAATCTTAGCACTCTGGGAGGCCAAGGCTGGAGGATTGCTTGAACTCAGGAGTTCAAGACCAGCCTGAGCAAGACCAAGACCTGGTCTATACTAAAAATAGAAAAATTAGCTGGGCATTGTGTTAAGTGCCTATAGTCCTAGCTACTCAGGAGAGGAGGCTAAGAGAAGAGGGTTGCCTGAGCCTAAGAGACTGAGGTTGCCGTGAGCTACAATGATGCCATGGCACTCCACCTAGGACAACAGAATGAGACTGTATCTCCAAAAAAAGAAAAAAAAAAAAAGAATTAAATACTATTTATAATTGATTCAATTATAAACGTGAATATTCTGTAAAATACTTTCATTTTTTAAACAGAAAACATAAATACTTTCAGTCTCGTTTCTGATATATAAATAAGCTCTTAAAGCAAAAACCATTCTATACAGAGAAAATAAAGACATAAAAATATTTTCAAAGATGGCTGACAGCCAAATTAAGGGGGTGGAAGCCAGATGAGAAAGATATCACTTCAATTCCTGTATTATTTTTTCTAATGATAATCAAGTTTCCTCCCACTCCCTTCCAAGCCCTAACAAACAAGGTACTAATCTCTTCTATTATAAGTCCATATTATATAAATGTAGTCAAGAACATCATTCTTTATGAAACTGAAAAATTACTAATGAATGCCAAAAGGTACTAAATTTTACCAAATAGTTTCCATCTAACTGAAATAAATTCTACCTGACATAGAAGTAAAATTCAAGAAAATAAAATAAAGTAGAAATGACTGATACTTTTCCACCTAAAATTCTACCAAATGAAGAGTAATGTACTTTAGAGATTAAAACTTCACTTACAAACTCATCAGAGGTTTGTACAATAATACAATGACTGAATTTCCTCCATTCTGTTTTAACTTCAAAAAAAGGTACTGAACTTTGCTTTTTTAAAGCATCCATCCGCGGAAGTACCAGGCTTTCATTTTGTGAGAAATAATTTATTTGGCTCAATATTGATCCTTTCCTCCCCCAACCACATTGTTTTCAAAATCTTTTCTTCTTCCTCAATTTCCTTGACTGACCCTGCTGTTTTCACTTGTGTGTAAAACTATTGCAAATCAAACTCTTAATTCTGCCACTTCAATTTTCAAATTTTCTGAGGAATATGCTACCTAAACCTCCATGAGTGAAAATCTCCCACATCTGCTGAAAAAGACTCCTGTTGAGGGTAATGAGTTCATCACCCCATTCCAACCAAGAAATCTGAGAAAATGTACAAATTAAAAATGGCTAATTCGCAGAATTATTAAGATTCAACCAAATGCAATTCAGTTATAAGATACACACTTACTGTTCGGGCCAGGTTTTGGCACATTGCACTGAAGGTCAAGAGTTGCAATCTAATCTCTGTGTCCCATTTTCGACAGTTTTGAATATGTTCATGACTTCCAAGGCAATGGTTACTGTTAAAATACATTAATTATTCACCATACTACTCAAATTAGAAATTATAGAAGAGTAAATTACAAATCATATCTGAATCAGAAACTAAAGAGAATGGTGCAAGCATTTAAACAGAGGAATTATTTTTTATAAGAAGAGTCAAAGTGAAGAAGAAAGACGACCAAGACGAAGATGAAGAAGGAAATAAAAATAGGGACAGTACATTTCTAGTAGTCTAGGAGAATAACATCCATCAAACAATTAGACTACACAGTAAATGTAACAAATGACCTGGTTAAGAAAAAGATTCATAAAATTATTTCAGGCAACCAAAAAGAAATCATAGATGACTACTATCCATAAAGTAATAGTGAATGCTCCAAAAGGAAAATGGAGCCTATTATGATGTGACTGACTCTACAAAAAGAAAAACACTTTTTTTTTTTAAAGACAGAACCTCAAGCTGTCGCCCTAGGTAGAGTGCTGTGGCATCACAGCTCACAGCAACCTTCAACTCCTGGGCTCAAGTGATTCTCCTGCCTCCACCTCCCAAGTAGCTGGAACTACAGGCGCCTGCCACAACGTCCGGCTATTTTTTGGTTGCAGCCGTCATTGTTGTTTGGCAGGCCTGGGCTGGATTTGAACCCATTAGCTCAGGTGTATGTGGCTGGCACCTTAGCCACTTGAGCCATAGGCGCTGAGCCAGAAAAAAAACATTTTATTCACTTAATAGTCAATTACCTGCAATTCTTCCTGTATAAGGCTACAAATTCTTAAGGGAATACTAGGTCTTACCTATCTCTGAAATCACACCACTATCTTAGATATGACACCTTAGACACAGTATATCTCAATACCAATTTACTGACCAATGAATCAACTCAAATAGGACCCAATTTATTTTTTATTACAAAATTAACTTGAAATTTTTCAAATTAAAATGACATTTCCAAAGATGTTGCTCAGCAGTTAAAATACTTACTTCTGCAGCACTTCCTCTTGACCACAAACTTTCAGAACATAGCTGCCAACATCTACTTGATTTAAGTCATCATGTACCCAGCAAAGAGCTTGCATTATAATGATTTCTACAGTAGAACTCACTGCAAAAGAATTAGTCATCATTTTCATTTTATTCATGTACCTCTAAGTATTTACTTATTTAACACTGTATTACTTATACTCTAAAACAGCACTGTACAACAGAAATACAATATAAACCACACATGTAGGCCACATATATAATTAAAAATATTCTAATAATATTGAAAAAGTAAGAGGAAAGAGGTAAAACTAATTTTAATAATATGTTTTATTTAACCTAAAGTAGGCAGTACCTCCATTGTGGGTTCTGTATCTGTGGATTCAACCAACCTTGGAATGAAAATTTTTGGGGGGGAACGACTGTGTCGGCACTGAGTATGTGCTGACTTTTTTCTTTGTCATCATTCCCCAAACAATATAGTACATCAACTATTCACACAGCAGTTACATTATATTAGATATTATAAGTAATCTATGAGGCTATGGTAGATGAACATAGGTTATATGCAAATATTATGCCTTTTATATCAAGGGTTTGAGCATCCTGGAGTTTTGGTATCCAAGGGAGGACCTAGGATCAGTCCTCCACAGATAACATTTAGTAGTATCTAGTGACTCATGCCTATAATCCTAGTACTCTGAGAGGCTGAGGTGGGTGGACTGCCTAAGCTCATAGGTTGAAGACTGTCCGGAGCAAGAGCAAGACCCATCTCTAAAAAATATCCAGGCATTATGGCAAGTGCCTACAGTCCTAGCTACTAGGGAGGCTGAGACAAGAGAATCACTTGAGCCCAAGAGTTGGAGGTTGCTGTGAGCTTTGATGCGATGGCACTCTACCAAGGGCAAGAAAGTGAGACTTTGTCTTAAAAGAACAAACAAACAAACAAAAATTGCTATTTTAAATGTTTGACATTTGCCTGGTATATTTTCCAATGAAGAATAAAAATACAGCAAGTAGAAGCATTGTTCAATTATCTTGGCAAAACATGGATACTAAGATTACAACATATTAAAAACAAAAGATTTTGAAGCGAAATATTTCTATACATACTGCTTCTATGCTTAATTTTTTTAAAGAAGGCATTTACATTAAAACTACATGAAAATTAACAGCTTGGCAGACAAGGCCCCTATCTAATATACCGTATATACTCGAGTATAAGCCGAGTTTTTCCGGCACAAAATTTGTGCTGAGTTCGAGTTTTTTGGCACAAATTTTGTGCTGAAAAAAATCGGCTTATACTCGAGTATATACGGTAATAACCTCTAACATAATATGACAGCTGCATTTGTGAAATGTATGCTGGCATTTATAATTTAAACACAAATCACTGCTACCATAATTTGGTTATGAATAACTTAACGATAGACATATAAAATACTTTATTATTAGCTTTAATGCAATAGGTCAAAATTTGATATAAATTAAAACATTTGCTGTCAATGCTTTAATTAAACTGTCAATGCTTTAATTAAACTGTCTAAATGAATTTTATTTTATTTTATTTTTTTTTTTTTGAGACAGAGCCTCAAGCTGGATAGAGTGCCATGGCATCATAGCTCACAACAACTTCCAACTCCTGGGCTTAAAGTGATTCTCTTGCCTCAGCTTCCTAAGTAGCTGGGAGGCACCCGCCACAATGCCTAACTATTTTTTGGTTGTAGTTGTCATTGCTGTTTAGCAGGCCCAGGCTGGATTTGAACCCGCCAGCTCTGGTGTATGTGGCTGGCACCTTAGCCGCTTGAGCTACAGGTGCTGAGCCTTACTGAACTTTTTAACATTTGTATTCTTACTGCATACCTAGATTTACATGATTCCCCAAGCCAAAATTTAAGGTATTTTTAAAAAGAATAACTTTCTGGTTTGGCGCTTGTAGCTCAGCCACTAGGGCGCCAGCCATATACACCGGAGCTGGTGGGTTTGAATCCAGCCTGCCAAACAACAATGACAACTACTACCAAAAAATAGCCAGGCATTGTGGCAGGCGTCTGTAGTCCCATCTACTTGGGAGGCTGAGGCAAGAGAATCACTTAAGCCCAAGAGTTTGAGGTTGTTGTGAGCTGTGACACCACAGCACTCTACCCAGGGCGACAAAATAAGACTCTGTCTCAAAAAATAATAAAAATAATAACAACTTTCCCTTTAGAAGCTAAAAAAATGATTATTATAGTTGGCTAATATTTTTCTGTTTCAGATTTATACTTTTTCAAACATACAAAGCTAGAAAGAATGAATCCAAATATTAGACATATTCCTTATCAAAACCATCAAGAAAAAAATGGTATAATTCTTAGGCCAAAGTGCTGTAGAAATGTTGGATCTCATTCCACTGTTTGCATCCCATTAAAATAATATACATTATGAAATGTAATAAACTCTGAAAGAAAATAAAAAGTTTTTAAATCTATAACAAGGTGGACCTGATAGCTCCTGCTTATCATCCTAGCACTCTGGGAGATCTAGGCAGGAGGAATCACCAGAGGACAAGAGTTTCAGACCAGTCTAAGCAATACAGTGAGACTACAACTCTATAAAAAACTTTTAAAATTGGCCAGGCATGGCAGTGCATGACTGTAGTCCTAGCTTCTGGGGCATCTGAGCCAACAGGCCAAAGAGTTTAAGGATGCAGTGAGCTATGATTGCAGTACTGCACTCCCGCCTAGGTGACAAAGTGAGATGCTATTCATAATAAATAAACACACAGCAGTAAAAACTAGAACAAAAAATTTCCTACACACTTTGGGGATGTATCTCTAGCAGATGCCCACACCAAGTTTGAAAAGGAGAAAAAAACCAAAGGAGACTTATTTTCTCCTTAGAGGAACCTCGAATGTTATTTGGAATTTCAATTTCATCAACAGTTCTTCATAAAGGAACATTTTTGCCATAAAAAGAAAAAAAAAAGTAAAAAAGATTATAATTAGCTTTTCTGTCTAATGTTTGTTGGTCATATCCACGAGCTACTAATTAACAAGTTACTCAGCACTTCTCAGAGAAATGGGTAGTTTACAAAAAGGTAACCTATTTCCACACTAGTTTTAACCAGAAAACTATCCATATGAATGCCGAAAGGACACCTAAGATAACAAATTTGGTTTACTAAAAGAATGATAATAATGGCATTTTAAACATTTCCCTTCTAACAAACCTATAAACCTACCATCGCATGTAAAAGTAACTGGTAGTTGAAATCCTTCAATTTCAATGGAGACCTTCACACTAGCTGTTTCTCCACATATGTTTCTTTGCACTGTGACTGGACTTAACAAATAGCCTCGGTTTGTACAGTGATTGGTATGTGGAAATTTGGTCTTCAATCTGTTCACAAAAAAAAAAAGAAGTTGAATTCTTGTTTAAAAAGCTGCAGTTGAGAGCTCTGAACATGAACCAAACCATTTACATGTTTACAGCCACTCAATTCTACGTCTTGTCCAACTCTAAAGCAGCTTATAAGAACTGCAATGAATGAACCCCTGTCAAAACTCCAAATACCAGCATTGGCCTTTTAAATAAAAGGAAATCAAGAAAAATGAAGAAATTAACTACTGCCAGGATATCTTTGGTAACACTACCAACATTATTCAAGCACACATTGGATAAGCAGCATTAAATGAGGTTCTCTGCTTCAGGTTCTTTTGCCACACAGTACAGTTACACAAAACAGTACATTTTAAATGAATTACTGATAATATATATAACATAGCCCTGAAACTGTAATGGTCAGAGTGAAAACAAAATTTTTTTCCTTAAGGACCTTTTGCTACAAGCATTGTTTTTGGTTGCTAGACAATGAAAAAAAGAACACAGCCAGGGGTTTTTACAGGGCCATCCAATGTCTTTATTCCCCCAGTGTGATTTCTAAAACCCAGAGAATTAGAAATATCGCACACAAAAGTATTCACAGGAGCAACACGAATATGATGTATGGCTCATTTCCAGTCAGCACTGTTGTTATTAGATGACACAGGGGAATTTGATGAATTCTTTACACTTATGAGCTTCCTTTAACTGACTTTTTTCTAGAGGTTGGAATACAGGTGCCAGTCCTCCCATCTACCCTACCCCCTTTATTTTTTGGAGAAAGAGTCTCACTCCGTCACACTGGGTAGAGTGCTGTGGTGTCGTAGCTCATAGCAACCTCAAACTCTTAGGCTCAAGTGATTCCTTAGCCTCCTGAGTAGCTGAGACTATAGGTGCCTACCACAAAGCCCAGCTAGTTTTTCTATTTTTAGTAGAGATGGGATCTCAATCTTGCTCAGGCTGGTCTTGAACTCCTGTGCTAAGGCAAGCTGCCCTTCTCAACCTCCAGGAGGGCTGGTTCAGAGGCATGCGCCACCGTGCCTGGCCATCCATCTGATTTTCAAAGGGCTATGAATGGAATGAATGCTGGAAGTATTACCTGTTTGCTTCTGTAGAGATTAAAATAATCAAGTCATCGAAGTAGAATAATTTGAATTGACAGGAAGAAAGGTTCTGGAGAGGCAGCAAATGTAATAATTATTGCACTGCCACTAGTACCAGATTACCTTAGTCTAAATCCTGATTTTACTACTTGCTAGCTGTATGACCTTAGGTAAGTTATTGAGTCTCCTTGTTTCAGTTACTTCTTCTGTAAACTGAGGATAATATTACTATTTACCTCACAGAGTTGTAAGAATTACATAAAATACAAAGCACTGGGCAGGGTGTAATGCTCACGCCTGTAATCCCAAGGCTGAGATGGGTGGATTGCCTGAATTCACAGGTTCGAGTGAGACCCAGCCTCTAAAAACAGCTGGGCGTTGTGACAGGTACCTGTAGTCCCAGCTACTTGGCAGGCTGAGGCAAGAAAATCACTTGAGCCCAAGAGTTTGAGGTTCTGTGAGCCATGACAACACTCAGCTATTTTTTAGAGACCGGGTCTTGCTTTTGCTTAGGCTGGTCTCAGCCCTGTGAGCTCAAGCAATGCACCCACCTCTCCCAGAGTGCTAGGATTACAGGGATGAGCCACTGCACCTGGCCCAGCACTGTCATCTTAAGTGACACAATGGATCCAATATTATTAAAAACAAGTAAAATAGGAAAGGAGAAGTAATACAATAAACTTAAATTTATACTAAACTGCACCTTTACATGTGGACACATTATCTTTAGATATTTGATTACTCCCAAGATTACCCTTCTGCAACATAATGGCAAGACCTTCATGGAACCTAGCCCAAGATTCTCATTATTTCTCATATACTTAGTATTCTTATGTTTTCCACAGTTTATGAAATGGACGTTGCTTTAGTTTGAATATACATCTCCACTAAATCTCATATTGAAATTCGGTGCTCAGTGTTATAGGTAGGGCCTAATGGGAGCTATTTGGGTCATGGGGGCAGATCCCTCATTAACACTGGTGCGTTATCACTCCTGGTAGTGAATGAATTCTCTATTTGTTTCCATAAGAGCAGCTGTTGGTTAAAAAGAGCCATGACGTCTCCCTGACCTTGTTTTCTCTCTCACCAGATGAACTCTGTACACACCCTTTGCCTTACAACGTAAGTAGAAGCAGCCTGAGGTTTTCACTAGATGCCTGATCTACCAGCCAGCAGAATCATGAACCAAATAAACCTTTCTTCTTTATAAATTACCCAGTCTTAGGTATTCCTTTATAGCAGTGGTTCTCAACCTGTGGGTTGCGACCTACAGAAACTGTATTACAGGGTTGCAGCATTAGAAAGGTTGAGAACCACTGCTTTATAGCAACACAAGCAGAATAAGACAACTGCTTATATCAAGTCATGAAATTAACTAATCTGTGACATGGTACAGGATTTTGTCTGTATCTAAGCAAGCCTTCAATTTCCAGACATTTTTTTTTTTTTTTTTTTTTTAAAAAGGCAGAGTGAATCTCAAGCTGTCGCCCTTGGTAGATGCTGTGGCATCATAGCTCACAGCAACCTCCAACTCTTGGGCTCAAGCAATCCTCTTGCCTCAGTTTTTCTATTTTTAGTAGAGTTGGGGTCTTGCTGTTGCTCAGGCTGGTCTCAAACTGGTGAACTCAAGCTATCCACCAGCCTTGGCCTCCTAGAGTGCTAGGATTACAGGCATGAGCCACCGCACCCAGTGAGAAATCTTTAAGGATAATAAAATCTTAGAAGCTCGGAAAACAAGAATATTTTAGAAAAAAATTCCAGTGGCGAAAGTTACATTTAACAAGCTTAGCTTTGTGGGTGTTGGGGGGGGGGGGGGGGCTTTTCATTTCCCTTTCTTCAAATCAGTTCTTTCTTTTACACAACAATGTGAATGTTGTTTTGTTTTATTTTTTTTGTCACTGAATGTCACTGAACTTAACACCCTTAAAAACAGTTAACCAAATAAAAACAAAAACTAAAAAAGTTAACCACATACACACAAAAGAATGTTTTTAAAATGAATCTTTTCTGTACTCGCTTGATACTATGGAAGACATACCATGTCCAGAAAATGCAGCAATTCTTTTACTTTTCTGTGAAGCTGATGATTTCTCCTGTTCTCATGATTTATTTTATAAAAATTAAAAAATAAACCCAAACACCTAAAATATAATGGATTCCTTACAGTTGGGCCTTTTGGTTTTATTTTGTTTGTAACTTTTTAAACATACAAAATCAAATTATTAAAATAACTGCTATTTTAATAAATTATTCACTTTAAATATAATAGACCAGGTAAAGTATTGTTATGGACACTCTAACCTATACATTGCCACTTGATGTTCTAAAGTAACTACCTATAAAAAAAAGTATTTTTTTTCAATTCTAATTTTCATTTGGTCTAAAATTTCCATTTCCCTATCACGCTCCAAAAAGGTTTTTTTGTTTAATGGTGCTCCACGGTTTAGGGAATTTAATACCTGTATGCATAAACTAAAAACTTTTATGGTTTATTTTCCTACTGTATGCTCAATCAAGCTAAAACTCTGTTACAGTTAGCCAAATTAGGCAAAGTCAGAAGATAAGGATAAGAGATAGAATAAAAACAAAGGGGTAAGAGGTTATAATTGAATTAACACCTTAACATTACTTTAGAGGAAAGTATAGTTAGCATTGTTTAGAATAAAATTAACTAAATGCAGGGCAGCACCTGTGGCTCAGTGGGTTACAATTAATGGCGCCAGGCCCATATGCTGAGGCGGGTTCGAACCCAGTGTCGGCCAAACTCCAACAAGAAAGAAAGAAAAGAAAAGAAAAAAGACAAGAAAAGAAAGAATTAATTAATTAACTAAATTCAGAGATGAAGTCCTTGAAAATATTTAGAAAGTCCTTGGGGACAAGATTCTATTATAGGACATGAATATTAGATCTAAGCTATATATGAAGGAAAGAGACTAGAAAGCTATTCAGGAAGACAGGTATAGAGTATGGTTTCTCATCTTATCCTACATGACCAAAAATAAAGTGGCAATAACTTCTACTGGTGTTTAACTTTTAACTGAACTTTGTCTGGGACTATAACTAGTAGAGATAGAAAGCTTTGTAAATTATGATTAGCATGAAAGAAAAGAAAACAAGAAATAAAAACCAAAAAATGTAATAATAATGAAAAACGTCCTGAATCAATGTACTCAGAACCTTAAACTGAAAGAGATCCTTGAGATCAGTAGTCTAGCTCTTTAATTTCACAGACAAACAACAAAACCCAAAGCCTACAACTGGCAATAAACTAAAAGTCTGTTGTCTAGTAATCTTCACTGTAAACAAACATCATTCTGATGGTCTGACATAAATTTCACTGCTGAATTTAAATGATTAAATGAATAATTTTACATAATTTTAAAAAATAAAGAACTGGCTAATTAACAGTATAAATTCCCATTTTAAAAATCCACTGCAAAAATGAGCATCCTGGAAAAAAGAGCCACTAATTTCTCCAAAGGATATCTCCTGACCCCAATCTCCATGGCCACAGGGGATAAGAGAAGTCCCCAGAAAGTGGCCTCAAAAATACTTCCACTTCTTTCTGTTCTGGTAAGTATCTGTTGTAATGATAGTCTCCTAATGAAAACAAAATTACAAAAAGAACTAATTCTCTCTTTAGTCCATTTGAGGTTTCATATTACACAAACCTGAGAGAGAGAGAATAAAAAAAATCATTTTAATTTAGTGGCAGAGTTTGTATAAATAATTCTAAGATTCAAATGAGAAAAAAAAGTAGGTGGCAGCAAACCTAATTTCTCAACCTGCAAAGCTTAAATGCAGTTACTTAACACAGGCTAACAGGAAATATGCAGGGCTTGTTTGGGAAAAAAACCAAAAACATGACAGATTATTTCCAAAGCATTAAGGTAACAGATTATTTCAAACCATTAAACACATATAGGTAATAGTATAAACACATAGGTAATTTATAATATGGGCAATTTGTACATTAAGTCATTACATGTCCCTTCCATTTTAAATTCTCCTGAAAAATATATGCTAAAAAATACAGTTAAGGAATAACTGGCTAAAAAGAAAAAGTAGCTCTACTGATACTTTTCTTCCCCCTAAGGTATTCTGAAAGAAATGCTGGTTAAAAAATAATCCAAAGACAGAGTTTTAATACAACATTACCAATGGTCTAGAAAATCTAAGTTAAATATTAATAAGTATCTTAACATCAAAATAATGTATATACTCAAAAATTATCTGGGAACCCCAAACCCTACTATATTTAAAGCATACTATACCACACTGAGGAAAATGCTGGATTCAGATTAAATCTCCCAGTGGTGATCTACTTTACCTGCTTTAGATAACAGAGCTCATCCTCCCAGCCACAAAGCTTACTGTTCTATTCTTGCCTTCTCTGAAAGTTTACCACGTGGCTGGCTAAAAGGACTTCTTTGCCTCTCTGCTAAAGAGACCTTCAGGAATATGAAGTCCTAATTTTCAGGCTTTATTCCCTGTCTTCTAAAGCCTCACCTACAGTAGAAGAAAATGCAGGAAGAGAAGCAAGGAAAGAAAAGTGAGGAGTGGCTCTTCCCCTAAGCGGCCTGAGGTGATCTGTGAAAATGGTTCGCTATTCACTTGACCCAAAAAACCCCAGAAAGTCATGAAAGTCAAGAGGCTCTAATCTTCGTGTTCACTTTAAGAACACACGTGAAACTGCCCAGGCCATCAAGGGTATGCATATACAAAAAGCCACCAAGTAGCTGAAGGATGTCACCTTAAAGAAACAATGTGTACCATTCAGACGTTACAAGTGTGGAGTTGGTAGGTGTGCCCATGCCAAACAGTGGGGCTGGACACAGGGCTGGTGGCCCAAAAAGAGTGCTAAATTTTTGCTGCATATGCTTAAAAATGCAGAGAGTAATGCTGAACTTAAGGGTTTAGATGTAGATTCTCTGGTCATTGAGCATATTCAAGTGAACAAAGCACCCAAGATGCGTCACCGAACTTACAGAGCTCATGGTCGCATTAACCCATACGTGAGCTCCCCCTGCCACATTGAGATGATCCTTACTGAAAAGGAACAGACTGTTCCCAAACCAGAAGGAAGAGGTAGCACAGAAGAAAAAGATATCCCAGAAGAAACTGAAGAAACAAAAACTTATGGCACAGGAATAGATGCAACATAAAATAAATGCAAATAACAGTTTAAAAAAAAAAAAAAAAAAGAAAGAAAGAAAAGTGAGGAATGAGGAAAGGAAAAGGAATGGGCAAGGAAAATTGAAGGGAGGAGGGGATTTAAAGTATGAATTCCTGGATCTTGCTGTTATCGAACTTTACCCCATCCTTCCTCTCTCTGCTATGAGTTTGAGAGCCAGTATGTGGCTTTTCTTGATTTAATTTTAAGATGAGTTTCTATCACTTATAACAGAAGTGTTGACAAATACAGTGACATGATGGAAAGAAAACACACTTAACCAGAGGCAAAGGAAATCTGGCCCTGTTATTGACTAGCTAAGTAAACTTTGTTAGCTTACTTCTCTGAGTCTCAGTTTCCTCATCTGCAGTGAATATATTTAAGATTGAGAGACTATTTTATCAATACATTTTTCTAATCTTCAAAAATTATATTTACTCTTCTAATCTTGCCTGCTAGATCTGTCACCTCTTAAATAAGTAGTACAGTATTTTGAATACTTGAAAATGTATGTCAAAATTAAGTTTCTCTAGAGTGGCACCTGTGGCTCAGTGGGTAGGGCACCAGCCCCATATACCAAGGGTGGTGGGCTCGAACCTGGCCCTGACCAAACTGCAACAAAAAAAAAATAGCCAGGCGTTGTGGCAGGCTCCTATAATCCCAGCTACTTGGGAGTCTGAAAATCGCCAAAGCCCAGGAGTTGGAGGTTGCTGTGAGCTGTGATGCCACAGCACTCTACCGAGAGCAATAAAGTGAGACTCTGTCCCTAAAAAAAATTTTTTTAAAATAAATAAATAAAATTAAGTCTCTCTAAAACAAAAATAGGCATTTTCTAAGTGTGCCAAATCTTACATGTAAGCCATATTTTCTTCAGTCTAACGTCAGTTTTCTAAGTATTCAGAACCCTAACAGGGAAGGATTGTTCAACTGTACTTTGTGTTAATGTGCCCATTAACCATTTGACTTAAAATTTTAGTCACCAGAATGATTATAATTTTTGAAACATTAGCATTATTAGCACTTAACTCATTTTCCAAGTAAATAGTTTAAGTGAACATTTAAAGAATCCACAATTTATAAAAAAAATTCCTTACTTTGTAATAGATAGACAAAAAGCTGCCACCTCCTCGTTCTGTACATCCATTTCCTGTAGAAGAGAACTTCCAGTTGGCAAACTACTGGTCCCACTGGGGTCTTTCTGTAATTAAAAAAGTGTTTTTATTTTAAAAGTGAATTTTTTTATTTTCTGAGACAGAGTCTTAAGCTATTGCCCTGGGTAGAGTGCCATGGCGTCCTCATAGATGATAGCAACCTCAAACTCCTAGGCTCAAGCGACCCTATTGCCTCAGTCTTTCTATTTAGTAGAGATGGAGTCTCACTCTTGCTCAGCCTGGTCTACAACCTCTGAGCTCAAGCAATCCACCCTCCTCAGCCTCCCAGAATGCTAGGATTACAGGTGTGAACCACCATGCCTGGCCCTATAATATCTATTGTTAAAAGTGAAAGATCCCCCAAAATGATACATAGCAGCACAGCACAAAACACATTTTACTGAAAATACAGTATGTACAAAGCTATGGAAGTAAATAAATCATATCAGTGACAAAGTTTTAAATTATGAATATCTCTTTGTAAAAGTAATGCCAACTAAACCTTATTTTAAGTTCACTGGTTTTACTTGCTCAAAAGTAGAAAAGGGTTAGTATTTGTCAGTAAGAATGTAATGCTTAAGACCTTTCCATTCCAAATATTGCTGACGGCTCAGCGCCCATAGCTTAGTGGGTAGGGTGCCGGCCGCATACACCAAGGCTAGTGGGTTCGAACCCAGCCCAGGCCTGCTAAACAACAAAACAACTTCAACAACTGCAAAAAAATAGCTGGGCATTGTGGTGGGTGCCTGTAGTCCCAGCTACTTGGGAGGCTGAGGCAAGAGAATCACTTTAGCCGGAGAGTTAGAGGTTGCTGTGAGTTGTGATGCCATAGCACCCTACCAAGGGTGACACAGTGATAAATTTGTCTAAAAAAAAAAAAAAAAAAAAAAGAAAGAAAAAGCTCAAAATATTACTGAAATGAATACTTCAGAAAGTTAACAGCTAAATTAAATGAAAGGATTTCCCTGTTTAAAGTAAATGAAGAGATAAGCCCATCTGGAATTCCTCTAATAAACTAGGAATTCTATATTCAACTTAAGCGCCTAAATTCCAAGAAAGCACCCGGTAAGGGAATGACTTTTAGGAATGAGTGGGCATCTTCTATGATAAACTTACACAAAAACATCCTGACTGTCCATCAAAAGTTAAGTTTATGTCTGGTCAAAATTTGTTTACAACATTTAAGGAGATCAATTCCCTCTAAGCATAGCCAAACAGCAGAGCCCATTTAGAGGAGCTTTAACATACTATGTAAAAATACCTGATTTGGCACAAATTTCAAATGTATTTGCAATACAAATTTCAAATGTATTCCAAATGTAAATTTTATACTATGTAAAAATACCTAATTTGGCATTTGAAATTTGTATTGTCAAATTTGTATATGTCAAAACTCTTCTAAAAATCTGGGCTATTCTCAGTGACTCACACCTACAATACCATCACTTAGAAGGCCAAGGCAGGAAGACTGCTAAGGCCAGGAATTCAAGGTTGTAGTGAGCTATAATTTCATCATTACGCTCCAGCTTGGGCAATAAAGCAAGACCCCATGGCCTGCAAAAATTTTTTAAATTGGCCATGTGTGGTGGCATGGGTCTGTAGTCCCAGCTATTTGGAGGTCGAGGTAAGAGGATCAATCATTTGAACCCAGGAATTCTGAGGATGCAATGAGCTATGATTGTCTCACTGTACTCCAACCTGAGCAAAAAAGCAAGACCCTGTTAATAAAAAAGCTTTTTTTAATTGGGAGTGGGCCAGGAAGAGTGGCATATGCTTGTGATCCCAGCACTTTAGGAGGCTGAGGCAGGAGGATCACTTGAATCCAAGAGTTAGAAGCTAGCTGGCATATAGTGAGACCTCATTTCTAAAAAAAAAAAAAAAAAAAGGATTAAAATATTAAAGAAAATATTAGGGCCAGGCATGGTGGCTCATGCCTGTAATCCTAGCAGTCTGGGAGGCCTGAGCTCACATCTTTGAGACCAACTTGAGCAAGAGCAAGACCTTGTCTCTAAAAATAGCCGGCATTGTGGTGGGTGCCTGTAGTCCCAGCTACTCAGGGCTGAGGCAAGAGAATCAATTGCTTGAGCCCAAGAGTCTGAGGTTGCTGTGAGCTATGACGTCACGACACTCTACCAACGGTGACAAAGTGAGACTATCTCAAAACAAACAAACAAACAACAACAACAACAAAAAAACACCTTTTCTTTTAAAGGTCTATCAACTCTGTAACCAAAGATTTAACTCAGGGGTCCTCAAACTGCAGCCGGCAGGCCACATGAGGCGGTGTGATTGTATTTGTTCCCATTTTGGTTTTTTACTTCAAAATAAGATATGCGCAGTGTGCATAGGAATTTGCTCATAGTTTGTTGTTGTTGTTTTTTTTAACTATAGTCCAGCCCTCCAACGGTCTAAGGGACAGTGAATTGGCCCCTTGTTTTAAAAGTTTGAGGATGCCTGATCTAACTAAAAAAAATAACAAGTCCTATGAAAGATACTAGCACAGTTAAATATCCACTTCCATTTGCACCTAGCATTATGTCTTCAATCCTCTGAAGCCTAAAACTCTAGGGCTCTTGCTTTCTCTTTTGAGATATGAGTCAAGACCAATCTCTATTAAGTTAAAAATACAATACGGAATGTAAACTTCTTCCCCAAACCAACAGAAAAAGTTCTTAATTCAAAGGGAAAATGTCTTCACAGTTTCTGTCTGTACTTGTGTTTCACCACAGAGCTTAATATTGTGGAATGAGGAACTATTCTTGAAGCCACTCAGTTTTACTAAAAAAAGGACACTTCAGTGATTTTCTTAATGCCTTATATTGCTGAAGCTTTCTCTTAAATTGTTAAGAAAGTTTGCTCTTGTTTAAACTAATGCTACTTCCCCACTATACTAACATCAAATCACATAGTTACCAAACACATATCAATTTCTGTTACAGAACAAGCACTGTAGCAAACAGACCACAGTGCTCTAAAGAATGGGATTTGACATTTTCTAGCAAATCCTCCACGGTGATTCTCAAAATTTGCCACAACCTAATCCAATCTTATTTCCCAGAACTTTCCAAAAGATGTTTATGTTCCAGTTTGTTTGAATCATATCCTGTTCCTGTAAAACACAAATCAAGCTATTCTGCCTCTGAACCTTTTCTCTTTGAAATGTCTTCCTCTTAAACTGCCCTCACAACATGTGTCAAAAATGTATTAATTTTTTAAGGCCCAATTGAATGCCACTTCACCTGCCCTTTATGATTACTCAGTATGAAGCAATTCTTCCCCAAAAAACTTAAAAGTGTTTCGTCTGAACCAAAAATCATATCATTACATCTTGCTTTGTATTTATCCTAATGTGAAAGCTTGAGAAAAACAGAATTTTGTTGAATTCTGTATTTTTATAGAACTTTGTTTTCCATTTAGAAGGTACTTAATCATCAGTTCAATTTGTTGAATTGTTTGCTCCTTTTAAAAAGTTAAAATTCACTTACATAAAGCCAATGAATTTGCCATGGAAATCACATAAAATTTAAAGAATGTAAGACATTACATATCATAGTTCCTTCAATAACTTCCTAATAAGAGTAGCAATAACTTTCATTAGTATTTGATTCTATAAAATAAACTTTTATAATTATTAGTATTATTTAAAAAATAATATCCAACAATTACTGAGCATTTATTATGTATCAGGCTCTATAGTAACAAACTTACAGGCTCCATTCATTTACATTTATTTATCACAAAGCTAAGTATTAGATAGATATTATTATTATATGGGAGTCATTTCACAGATGAAAAAAGTGAGGCTAAGAGAAGTTAACTGACTCACACAACATCATCAGCTAATATAGGCAGAATTAGAATTTTAACCCAGGCAGCCTGGCTTCACTGTCTCATGCTTAATCACTTGTCAATCTATCTCTCAAAAAAAAGACTCCTTAAAAACACAATATAAAAAACAACACTGTGACCTTTGTGGAAACAATGTTGTAGAAAACCTGAAGTTTTGCTTGCCCCATCAATTACCTTTGCATGATGAACGCTGTTCTTCATGTTTTACCTATTTTACAAAGATTGAGTCTTCTTAGTGCCATTTGTAGATTTTTCTTAAATAAAAATTGTTGCATTTATCGTAGTATCTCTCATGAACTAGGTCCTTCCTTTCAAACAGGTTATGAGTATGAAACAACAGTGACAGAAATAGATTATAATAACTAATAATCCAGTCATACATTAAGGTAAAAATGGAAGCTGAAAAGTTAACTCACATTCACATTCTGGGGAGCTTTTCCTCCACTCCTTCTGTAACAAATATATACAGAGAGTACCAAAAAATGTGTACACATTTTAAGATAAAAAACTATTAAAATTGTAATGCTCAAGTCATGTTTGATTTCTGCAATTACAAGAGGTGCTCAAAAAAGACTTGTATAGGCTCGGCACCTGTAGCTCAGCGGCTAGGGCGCCAGCCACATACACCCATACACCAGAGCTGGCAGATTCAAACCCGGCCTGGGCCTACCGTCCCAGCTACTTGGGAGGCTAAGGCAAGAGAATTGCTTGAACCCAAGAGTTTGAGGTTGCTGTGAGTTATGATGCCTTGACACTCTACCTAGGGTGACATAGTGAGACTCTGTCTCAAAAAAAAAAAAAAAAAAAAGACTTGTACACATCTTTTATTATCAGTATATGTTGAGTATTACAATTTTAACAGTTTTCTCCTTTCTTAAAATGTGTATGCATTTTGGGGGCACTGTGTGTATACTCTCTCTATATATACATATTTAATACAGAGGTTGTACTACATATGTACAGAGGGACTGTAACAAACTGGTCAACATATAGAGATGGTCAGCATAAGGAACAGACCTGCTATACTGATAAATATATGTGTGCATGTCCTATCTATGACTATTAGGTCAACTTAAGGAGATGGTCAGTACAGAGACGTGGTCAACCATAGAGGCTCAACTGTATATATGTATTTTTTTACATCTATTCCCTCACCCCATTTTCTTATCCCACTTGTAAATTCTGCACAATCTATGCATCAAATCATCTCTTTTCTCCATTGATCTTGCAGATTTTTCCTATGTGGCCCTCAAGGCTTTCTATTTTGTACTACATTTATACACATTCACATCTTGTCTCCCACTTCTGGCACAAGTTCTTTAACAGTGAGGTCTGCAAATGATCAATATTTGCAACCCTTGCATTGTACACCTTCACACATTTTTAATGAATGAAAGAGATGTGATAATCAATAAGAAAAAATTGCCAATGCCATTAGTCAACACATGACTTAACAAAGAAAGATGTAGGGGAAGATATAAAGTTCTTTAAGAAATATGTTGGGCGGGTGGTGCCTGTGGCTCAAGGAGTAGGGTGCCGGCCCCATATACCAGAGGTGTGGGTTCAAACCCGGCCCTGGCCAAAAAAAAAAAAAGAAAAAAGAAAGAAATATGTTGGGTTTAGAAATTCATGGAAGCTGGACAGGCACGGTGGCTTATGCCTGTAATCCAAGCACTCTGGGAGGCAGAAGCAGATGGACTACCCTGAGCTCACAGGTTTGAGACCAGCCTGAGCACGAGAGAGATACCATCTCCAAAAATAGCCGGGCATTGTGACAGGCACCTTTAGTCCCAGCTACTGGGGAGGCTGAGGCACACTTGAGCCCAAGAGTTTGAGGTTGCTGTGAGCTATGATGCTACGGCACTCTACTGAGGGTGATCAACTGAGACTCTGTCTCAAAGAAAAAAAAAAGAGAGAGAGAGAAAAGAAAGAAAGAAAGAAAGAAATTCATGGAGGTGTTTTAGGTCATCATCTAGAAATGTTCTATTCCAGAGCTAGAGACATGGATTTCAGGATCATCCAACTCCAGTAATTTTTTATAGGGAATCTTTTCCTCTCTGCTAACTATTGTCAACACCCTTCTGGATCACTGAGAGAACAACATCTCATCCAAAGGGTAGTCTTAGGCCAAGGTCCATCAATAGGAAATAGTCTCCTTGACAGGCTAAGAGATACATTAAGGGTCTGCATCTGTGAGGCACAGACCTGGGATATCTATGTCTATAACTACTCTATGCAATTACAGGATTGACAAATTCCAAGATTTGTAGTTGGCAAGAGACAAAAGACAGCCAATGGGTACTTCCACTCCAAGTTGGCAGGCTCAAACCCCAGAAAAGCTGATGTTTCATTTTAACTCCAAAGGCAAGAAAAAAAAAAAATCAATATTCCATTTTGAAGGCAGTCAGGCCAAAGGAGGGTCAGTCTTCAGGCCTTCAACTAAATGGATGAGGCCCACCCACATCACGCAGGCAATTTGCTTTATCTAGCCTACCAACTCAAATATTTATTTCACTCACCTCATAGACATATTCAGAATAATGGCTGACCAAATGTTTGGGCACCCCACAGCATAGTCAAGTTGACACATTAAAATTATAGCATCTCAACCATAGAAAGCCATGAAGTCGTATCACTGGCAATAGTCTAGATCAATATATTTCAATCTAAGTATGTTGGATCCCCAAAAATAAAACACTGAGCAAGGGAGAACAGTAAGAATTATTGAAGACAACCAAGTACAAGCCTTTGGGAGAATGCCTATATCTAAGGCAAAGGAAAAGAGCCAAGGATCACTAGAGGGAAGGTAGGAAACAGGTTTACCCAGCGCAACAGAGGTCCCAAGAAAAGAATATAGTCAACTTCTGAAAATTAGGCAAAAGGACTAGACAGTGAACCTGGTCACTGGATTGGCAATTATTAACAATGTTACCAGAACAATAAGGGGTTTTTTTGTTTGTTTTTTATTAGAAACAGAGTCTCACTTTATCGCCCTCTGTAGAGCGCCCTGGCATCACACAGCTCACAGCAACCTCCAGCTCTTGGGCTTAGGTGATTCTCTTGCCTCAGCCTCCCGAGTAGCTGGGACTACAGGCACCCGCCACAACAACCAGCTATTTGTTGTTGTTGTTGTTGTTGTTGTTGTTGCAATTTGGCCTGGGCCAGGGTCGGTATGTGGGGCTGGCGCCCT
>CAUYPK010074957.1:0-19350 GCA_963574355.1 Loris lydekkerianus
ATGGATGGAGTTGGAACATATCCTTCTTAGTAAAGTATCTCAAGAATGGAAGAAAAAGTACCCAATGTACTCAGCCTTACTATGAAACTAATTTATGGCTTTCACATGAAAGCTATAACCCAGTTACAACCTAAGAATAGGGGAAAGGGAGAAAGGGAGAAGAAGGAGGGGGAGGGGGTTGGAGGGAGGAGTATTGGTGGAATCACACCTACGGGGCATCTTACAAGGGTAAGGGTGAAACTCAGAAAATGTGAAATGTAAATGTCATGCCACGGAAACTAGGAAAATGCTAGGAAGGCTATGTTGACCAATGGGATGAAAATGTGTCAAATGGTCTATGAAGCTAGTGTATGATGCCTCATAATCATATTAATGTATGCAGCTATGATTTAATTAAAAAAAAAAAAGAAAGCTATGTGATCCCAGATCATTCCTTTAAAGATTTCCTGAACCTCAATTTTCCCATCTGTAAAATGGAACAGTCCCCGTCTAGACTATGAGGGCATAAAGATCAAGTGGGAGAGTGTTACAAAATGTTGTTAATGATAATTTTTTTATACATTATAGCATTTTATAATGCCATATAATATTAAAATATAAGGAAACTATTAATTTGGGGATTTAGATATGCAAATGATTATTGATTGAATGACATAAGCCCTTAATGAGGTCTCAATACCAGCTCTCATTCAAATTCCCATGTGATCTCTAGTTTTTGTTGGTATGGATTCTCCAAGTTGTCAGTTAATTTGTGTCTGCCGAGTGCAGAACTGGGTATTAGTTATTATATTTAAGGATGGTGAAACCAAGCCTGGTGTTTACTTCCTAATAATTTTTTACTCCTCTACTCAAGTTTATGGGCCAACATTTGATTCATCTCCTAGCACTTCAGTGTTTTCCATGTTCATTAATCTTCCATTCATGGAACCTTGATGTATTTTAACTAGTTAATTTTCGGTTGAAGGGAACCTTGATCCTCAAGGATCTTTTATGCAAGCTCTGTTACTCATCCAAGTTCTTGGCGGTACTTCCATGGGTGGCCTCTAGTTTATATGATCATGTCCTCCTAAGGCCTCTATTCTCAGGGCAAGTACATTTGGACATGTTCTTGAAGCCCTCTCAACTTTGGAATTTGACCTCCAAAGAGAACTGCATGTTTTGAGTTTGGCTACCCCGAAGACTGTGTTATTACTGTGTGCTATGATATCTGAGTATGTGTACAGAGATGACTGGCCCACATTTCTGAGAATAAACAATTTTGCACACATAGACACTCTGGGCAATTTCTATAGAATGCTTTTCAAGAGGCCATGGCTTTACAAATACTATCTGGTATTTTTGCTGAGTCTGAATTGGTCATTGACAGTGAAGACCTTATTCTACTTCAAGCTCCCTACAATATGACAGTGTCTCTTTTTATTTCTAAGCCCAGCCTATTTTCCATTTTTGCCCCCCTTTTATGTGGGGCAAAGGAAAGTGTAATTCAGTTGCATATCATATGATGACAACTTTGACTTCATGTTTTTGGAATTTTGCCCAGCAAGTGCATGAGGGCTGACATTGAGTGACATGTAAACTCAACTCTGTGTTTGCAATGAGAAGAGAGGCAGGACAGATCTGTTTGCTATAAACTTCCTGATAGAGTATTGTTCTAAGTAACTAAGGATTTGATTCTCAACAACTAAATCTGCTCTCACATTTCATTTATAATAAAACTTCAAGACAGAGCTAATAACTGCAATGTCTTAATTTCCCCAGCAGTTGCAAGGCTGAGAGAGTAAAATGGGTATTCTGCAGTTATATTAATTTTATTAGTCACTGAGAAACATGGATTTTGAGGGTGTTTTTCTACAGGGCTAACAGTCCAAGTGACTCTGATAAGAATAAAGGAAGCAAACATTTCTGACACTGATATGAGTGTCATATAAGAATCGGATGGAAATAGCTGGAGATCAGTGTGTGTGTGTGTGTGTGTGTGTGTGTTTAGGAGATGAAACAAATAGAAAGGGGGGTCCATGTCACATTGGAACTTTTTTCACTAATCTGGCCCACATATTATTCTGAAGTGTCAAATGCAGCACATGGGATATTGTAGTGACATCATGTATTATTGTACTGTGTGAAAGGACAGTAGATATAATAGGGTATGTGATGGTGGGATGAAGGCAGGAAGGCCACTATGGCTGGAGGGCAGAATATATTCTCTTCATGTGTGTTTGGAAAAAGCTTATGGATAAAAAGAGATACAAAGGCTGGACAGAGAAAAACAAAATGTCATGCAGGTAAAGACTTTTATTCTTGGTCTTTGACAAATAGAATGTAAGGCAAAGGAGACTGGTGCAGTTTTATGGGTACATCCAATAACAAAATGATGCAATAGACCTTTGACATAGCTGCAATCCTTCCCTTCTGTTCCAAATTGCAAACAAACAAGCTAGTCTGGGGGGAATACAATTGTGAGGAACAGATAAAAGGTTTAGTCAGCATTACCTGAGAAGGGTTAAGAGCACAATATATCTATGCAGTAGCCTTCCAATGTGGCCATATAGTTATCTTAAAAAACTTAAAAAATAAAATAAAATAAAACAAAAAACTCCCAACAAAACAGGTTTCTGGATTTTACCTTGTGAAATTTCTGATTAGATGGATTTGAAATGCGGCCAAATGATTTCCTTGAGCTTTTTAGGGATTGTATTAATGCATAATCTTTGGGAACCACTTGTAATTAACATCTCTTAAACTAGGATTCAAGAAATCTGTTTTCAAAATTTTGAAGCAAAGATCTTATTAAAATCTCCTCTTAAAAATCTCCCAACACACACACACACACACACAAATAGATACATAGTTTATCTTTGAGAAAAGTAGGAGATATTGGAAATCTAGAACAGAGTGTTTTAAGAAAGGATAACCTGAGAATGAGATGTCTTGGGAATTAAAAATATAATTGATTAAATTCTTAAGTCACTGAACTGTTTGGATAATAATGTTATCCAAAAATATAACAAGATAAATAGATGGACAAAAAGAGACTTAAAGTGAGGAAATGAGAGAATAAATCTGGTAGAAATTATAAAAACTGACCAGAAAAATATGGAAATAAAAAATGTCAAAGAAACAAGAGAACCAAGAAGCAAATGCCTTTAAATTGACAAGACCTACTGATTTCCCCTACCAAGACATATTTACAATAAAGACAAGTTTTACATTTTTCCTAAGAATAGGAAATAAAAATGGTTCACACATGTAAGCTATCAGGATGTGGGGGAAAAGGTAGTCAGCTTCCCAGTAACTTTGTTGGAAGCTAGAGAACAATGGTGCCTTCAAAATTTTGAAGTAAGTTCTCTTCAATCTACAATTTCCCCTGCATTTCCCAAAGGAAATCTTCTGGCTGAGCTGATCTGCTCCATAGTGTAGCTTACAGACCTTATTTGCTTTGGAACCATCCCCTTCTTAAAATGTAGGCCTCTGAGATTCAGTTCAGAGATGCTGATTCACGAGGCGTGGGAGGTGCTGATAAACTGATTTTTGACAAGTATGTGAGATAAATTTGATACAGGCAAATAAAGGACCTAAATAATAAAAACTTGCAATAATAAAAATAAAGGTACTGGGATTGAAAACCATTAAGGCTTTCCAGAAATGCCTATTCACTCATCCATTCTTCCAATTTTTATTTGAGTTCATTTGTGTTTCGGACAACATGCTAGGACTTATTGAATAGAAAATGCATATTCTCAAGAAATTCATAATTTAGTCACAAATAATAGAAATAACAAGGCAAAGCCTGTATCATATGACTGAATCACAGTACAAAATCCTAATGTGGAAGAAATACAGGAACAGAAAGAACCTTCCACCTGATAAATTTCCCAAGCTGAAAGTCAGCTTTGAAATTAGGCACAGCATCCTTCATCATAAATGTGATCCCCAAACCTGCCACTTATTAGCATGTTACAGACCTTATGAGCATTGGACACCTACATACAGTTAATACCTGATCCTGTAAGTTCAAATTATCTGAAGCATATAAAATGCAGGGTACAGTGTCAGATTTATAATAAGACCTCAGTAAAGTTGATACCTTTGTGCTTTTATGCTATACTTTCTACTTGCAAGAGATTCTGCTTGCATCTTGACTGGCAGTACCCTATGGCAGCCAAAAGCACAGGATTGTATTGAATCCCTAGTCCCAACTCTTATTTGTGATACTTGTGTTTATGATATTAGCAGGTTATTTGACCTTGCTATGAAACAGATTGTTCACGTTTCATATGAAGATAACTATGTCATTTTGTGAATTTAACAAGATAATATATTTAAAGTACCCAACATATATGCACTTAAGAAATGTTGGGACTGATTATTCCAGGTATTCTTACATTCAGAATACATGTGTTGTGAAAAAAGTCCAGTGTGTGTGTGTGTGTGTGTGTGTGTGTGAATGTGTAGAAAAGCACAGACTTGAAAAAGAAGTAGTACATCAACACATCTCAGAAGTTCAGAGTCCTGAAAAAGGAGTGTCAGGTCATGGGGAAAAGCAGAATCTGGTGTTCAGAATTCAGGTTCAAGATGGGGTATAAAAGGGCCATTCTCTTTTTGTGCAATGGTGGTCTCCCTTTTTTCTTTCACAGAAGCAGTCATCTGTTTTGGATATCTAGGGCTACACTTTGATGCTTTGAGCTTTATTTTTAGGCTACATCCTATTAAGAATATAATTGAAAGAATTTTACAGCCCAGTCATTTCATATTTAAGTTGGAAATTTGAATAAGGATAACATTTGCTAACTGCATTCAAGCATTCTATAAAAAATGTTGAAATAGAAAGTGACAGGGAAATTTGTAGTGAGCAGTCATAGAAAACAAGCCAGTTGACGTTGCTGTACCTGCCAGGGGAAGTGGGTGCAGTGGGTTGGCCCTCACCATCTTCCCCGGCTCCAGGCTCCTGTCTCCTCAGTGAGGGAGGGGTGGCCACAAATATGTCCTATGAAGAGGGAGAAAAGAACAGCTGGGAGATCAGGCATGGGCTGTGCAGTGGTTCTGAGTCTAAGAACGAGAAGATGTGAGACCATATCCCATGCTGGTGGTAGAAGAATTGTCATGTAGCCATTCTCCCTTCTCATGCACGTAGAGACTGCTGTGGCCTGAATGTTTGTGTCCCTCCCACCCCCTTAGAATTTCTGTGTTGAAATCCTAATCTCCAAGGCAATAGTATTAGAAAGTGGGGGCTTTTTGAAAGAGAGATTCAAGCCCTCATAAGGGAGACTCAGTGGAATTAATTCATTCCTTCAGTCACATGAAAACACAGCTAGATGGTTCACATGTATGGACCAGAAGGTAAGCTGTCATCAGACACCAAATTTGATGATGTCTCCATCTCGAACTTCCCAACTTCCAGAAGCATGAGAAACAAATTTCAGTTGTGTATAAGCTTCCCAGTTTATGGTCTCTTATTAGAGTAGGTAGCATCCTGACTGAACTAAGATGCATGCTCCTGACACAGGTGCAGGTTTTCCCTGTGGCTGCCTGGTGCTTGGAAGTCAGTTTGGCTCAGAAATCTCCAGGTGGGTCAGGGTGGGGTCAGAGGAGAGAAGAAGAGATTTGGCTATTCCAGCCTTCATAGGAAGCAGGCAAAGAAAATCTTCCAATTCCCTTTGTGGTCATACACATGATATCACGGGAGTTGATTATACACATGATATCACGGGAGTTCAACCCATCCTACCAAGGGAAGAAAGGAAGGAGAAATTCAAAGCCAAACCTTGTTCCCTAAACTGACACATAGAGACCCTGACACATAGAGACACATAGTACCAATCTCACAAGAATAATAAGTGAATACAAACACATGAATAAATCTCTTTGAAGTGTGTAAAACAATTATCTGGCATGTAGTAGGTGCTAAATAAATGTTAGCTGTTGTTTTAAACTTTTAAATAAGGCATTAAGTGGAGTATTCACCCATAATGTCACAGTTATATATTTTCCCCAGATATTATTCTTAAAAATGTTAAAGTTATAAAGCAATAAGTCAACATAATAAATTTCCTAGTAAAAATTATATATAAATAAATGAGCAAACTTGTGTATAATTTAGGGAGCAGACCTAAGGCTGCCACATTTCTAGGTTTGACATATGTGAAAGAAATTAGTTTGAAGCTGATCTCCAGTTCCTGGTTATCAGAGAAAATCCATTTCAAGATTTAATCATCTTCATTTTCTGTACCACAGAGTATACTACAAGACAGAAAGCCATTTTCTGCAATTTTTGCTCAGTTTCATTGCAGTTTGTAGAGTGGTATCTGACTCTCCCCTTGGGTGGGTCCCAAGGTCTAGGCTTAGGTTTCAGGTTGAAACCAAGTTCTCTAATCCAGTGTTTGCCATAAAAAGACTGATGGTTGGATGGTTATAAAGAAAATGAATGTGTCTGCATTTTATTCAATGGAGACAGATAATTTGGCCACTCAGGTAGAAAGAAACAGTGTGCACAGAGGCTGAGGAATTGAAAACTCTGAGGTATATTGGGGAATTGGAGTGAAGTCTGGTGTGACTGGAACAAATGGAAGATAAAGCCAAGTTCATCTCTAAAGGAATTTCTGACTCCTTATGTAACAAGAGGAACATGAAGGAAAGGAGGACAAGTTCTTTTCAAAATAATTATCTCCAGCATGTGCTTGGAGTACCATCATCTAGGATAGGGAAGTGGGGTGGCTGGGTCACCTGAGCATGTGACCATAAAATTCACTGATCCTGAGAGGAAACAGGTGGAGTGGGAGGAACTCAGAGGAAGCCCCAAGCCCCTGGGTGGAAGGGGCTCAAAGTTTCCTGGGGTGAGTCCTTGCCATTCTCTGAGAAGAGAGTTAGGCGCAATTTCCTGATCAGTGTTGGTCAGTGGCTTTGGAGGGAAAAGATACATTTTGCTTTATGTACAAATACTTGGCCAATAGCTGTTCACCTTCTGGGTACAGTTAGTGTACTTCAAGAGATTCAGCTCCCAGACCTCACACCCAGGGCTCACACCCAGGGCTGTTAGGAAAATTCTTGCTGTTCTTGACAATAATTTCTGGTTTGACCACTGATAAAGTACACAGTTACAGATGCATTTATTAATTCCTTTGGCTTAAAGAGTTGTTCCAAGATAAAACTTAAAAATAATAAATACCTGCCCTCTAAACTTCTCTGACCCTCACTTAAGTAGCTGTTTATTTAATGGAAGAGGAGATGGCTTTGGAATCAAATTCCTGGCGTGGGTTTGAAACCCAGTTGTGTCACTGATAAGTCCTTTGTCCAGTTCTTAACCTCTCTGAGACTCAGTTTCCACTGCACAATGAGTACAGTGATAGATACTTGAGGGTTTGGGGTGAAGAGTAGGCATCTCTATGTTACACAAGAAGCACCCACAAGATTTCCTGGCACATAGGAACCACTTGATAAATATCAAAACTGACAAAAGCCTTGAGATCAGGTGAAATATTTTATGGTATGCATGTTTCATAATCCCCTTCCTGATATTTTTAAAGAAGAATAAACTCTAGAGATCCATAATTTTTCTGTGGAATCACTGGGTAAAACAATCTCCTGAATTGTTTTCCAGACTGGCATGGGACCTTGGGCTGTAACCATTGCTTTTCCGTAATAACCTTCTGATGTCTGGGCTCAGCTGGTGGAAAGTCAGACAGTGACTAGAGCAGAGATCCTGGAGATAATAGACAGTCTTCTGCTGACATCTTAAGCTAGACTCTGGGAGAAAGAAAATATCACTGTTCCTCTCTGGTTTCTCCCCTGACTACTGGCCACCGACCCCTCTCCTGCCCTCACCCAACACCTTTATTTACAAACTCTGTTCATTGTCTCCCTGTTTCCCATCATTTCTGGTTTTCACCACTTGGCTGTTGACAAGAACATACGAATGATTATTTGTATGTTAATGATCCCCAGAACCCTGGTAGAGGGTAATTAAATATTGTTAACTGCACGGCTGCTCCAGCTGCTCTCAGAGCCTGGTGTAAAGGTCTGGTAACAGTACTGCCCCAACGTTCTCATACCTGTCTTTAGCCCTGGACTTTGCTGGGTCTTACAGTAAGGATTGGTTTGCTTGAGGGAAAATCTGGCTGCGATCTGAAATGCTTTTGTTAAAGGGATACACGAAGGAGTTCGAGTCCTTTCTTATCTGTAGGGAGGCTGGGGTGGTTGTAAATCTGTCAGAAATCACTTAATCCCTAGGACGGCTCCAAATTTGTCTTCTCTGTTTCCTGCAAAAATCTCCAAAGATATGTTCATGATAGCCCACATTTATGGTATATTTTATAGCTATGGTTTACAAAATGCATTCGTATACTTTTTGAAATAGCATAGGGTTTGGACTCAGAACTCAGTTTAAAATCCTATATGTGTCTTGAGTAGTTACATGAATTTGGACTCATTATCTAAAATTTCTGAGGCATTTTTGTTTTTCAAATAGGTATGCTAATGTTCCCCAACTCTACCACCCGCACCCCCCCCCACGCACAAACACACACGAACATGAGGCAATCAAATGAAATATCACAGAGAACAGAGAACTCTTCCTGAAAGTTATTTTCTTCCTTCCAAAGGGCAAATGGCTCCCTAAAGTATCATCTATTGGAAGAAGGGGCATTTGATTCCCATCAT
Source organism: Loris lydekkerianus (assembly GCA_963574355.1). Lineage (NCBI taxonomy): Eukaryota > Metazoa > Chordata > Mammalia > Primates > Lorisidae > Loris > Loris lydekkerianus. The sequence goes on from CAUYPK010074957.1 coordinate 8,653, forward strand.
TTCTGGTTTTCGCCACTTTGCAAATCCAATATTGGCACAACTGCATGCAGTGGCAACCAGGGACAGAAAGGATTACAGCAATACTAAGTACATTGTGTACTTTCAGAGCTGGATTTTGATCCCCGGGAATGTAGCCTAGAGGTCAGTGAGGCCCTCTTGCAAAAGCTGCCTTCACTAAGCTTGGGAATACTCATGGGCTGTTCCCTGAAGAACGTGACTGCAGGATCCGCAAGGAAGGGTAACTGATGACCGTGACTCTGAGCTACCTGAGGGGTATAATCTAGTCTAGGAGGAAATGGTGTGGAGCTCCATTATCTCAGTCTCTGAAAGACTCACCCTTCAGAATTCACAGGCAAATGCAAAGTTTTTTGCTGAATGGTTAGGACAATTTCAGAGTGATATTATGTACGGTGTAGGAGAAATAAAGATTACAAGCCCAGCCAACTCAAAGCAAAGACTCCCTAAACCTTAGTCTTCACAAGGAGGCGGCCCTTTGTGGCTTTCCTGCCTTAATGTTTATACCCACACTCCATATGTCCCCCTGTAAAGTCTGTCACTCTGATAACACTAAAGACCCTCTAAGAACACTGCCACTTCTTCCATGGTACAAAGTCTTGCCCCTTTCTGAATCTGACAGTACTGAGGAGCACCCTGAACTTTAGCCAGAAGGACACTACTTCCTGCTGTCCATATCAACAATGAAATAATAACACCAAGATATTTTAGAAGGAATTAATAAAATAACACAAAGTACTGAGCACAATGTCATGCTACACCCAAAGTGGCAAATACTCCTATATTTTTAGTAAATCATATATAGTTCATTCTATAAGGTAGGTTATGTCATTCACAAAGAATATACTTACTATCTTGAATAAAGGAAATAGCTCTTCAGTTGTCCTTAAGGAGAAATTTCTAATTTTATTGACAATTATATTTCTGATCATGATCATGATGCCCCAAATGAAGAGGCTAAGAAATAGATCTTTCATTGATAAATAATCCTTAATAGGTATTTCCTACTTTTGGTCACATTTTATCTAAAAGCAATCTCTAACATTTTATAGAAAATTGAACATGGGTCAGGAATGTAGGGAGACAGTTCTCTGTTGGGTTATTTGTATTTCTGCACTGAGGCACTGATTGCTTTTCTTCTGAATTATCTTTTCAAAGATGTTTAGTGAACAGTCTTGGAAAATAGAGATAGTATCTCCTTCCTGAGTGAAGGGCATGTTTCCTTGCAGTCCAATATAACAGAGATGATGTTTCCTCCAGAGCAAAGAGCAGGCATTCCTACTGCCCATTATGAAAGATGTGGCTTCCTAAAGCTCGGGGTTTTTCTTCTATAACACGACACACTGGGCTGATCTGTGTCACTTCTGTGAAACTTGGGAGAAAGTGAAACTGTCACAAACATATTTTTCTTATTGGTTGCCACATTATAAATGATAAATTCCTTTGTTTCTGACCCTGGTGTCTTGTGTCTTCTGCCAACATCCATGAAACTGGTAGGCTAATTTTGTTAGCTTGCAAGTAGAGTAAAATCTTAGCCCTTTCACATTTTTTGACAAAGAATAATGAGGCAACTACACTTTTGTCTAAGGTGAATATTTAAATACTTTGTCATTTATACAAAATGCTTTAGATAGACTATTCCATAATGTTTTCTGAATATTAAGTTGGCATTTTACATTAGTCCCTAATTCCTGAGATGCATGAATGTAATGGAAAATTTAATGGGCAGGATACTGCCTTTGCCTGTCAGGCCTGCATAGCTGTTACTCTCCAGTGTAAACTAATCAAGGCTGAACTCACCCTTGTAGGCCATGGGGCTTCAAATCTGCAAATTATAGCATTAGGATTTCAAATGTGACTTGAATGACCTGAAAGAATTTACGGAACTTCTAAATGTATATTTCTTATTAACCAGACATAGATAATACACTTGGAGAATGCGACAAAACATGGCTTACCTTGCATCCAAGCAAGACTTTTCCTAATGAAGGAGGAAAAGAGTCTGTGGCTTGATCTCAAGATCAACACAGGCGCCTAAAATATGGGAACTGGTAATAATGTTGCAGTGGAGAAAACATTCCTAAAGAAATATGAATGGGAGCAGGGGACAGCAGTAGAATTATGAGATTTCATTTAAAAATGATCCTTTGTAATGTAGACTGTAAGAAAAATTGGCTTATATCCCATACTGTGTACAATTTCTGGCAATAGTTTTATGCCATGCTTGCAGGACAATTAGCCTTGTATTTCTCTCAGGTCACAAATATCTTTCTATCATTGACAGTCACACTGTATTCTATGTATGGAGGCCGGTACTTGTAAATATTTTGACTGTCAACAATATTTCCATTTAATTGTAGATAATTTTTGTTTGCTTCAGATAGTATAGAAAGCTTGAAGCGTCTGTGACTTCTGAAGTAATTGCTGAAGTAGAAATATAAAAGGCCATATAACTTGATAAAGAAAGATGAAGACGAACAAGGAGGCCAAACTTGAGTAAGGAGTTTCATATTGCGAACAATTTGCCCTGAAATAAAAAGTACTACTTGCCTAGGGTCTAGCCCAGTTATACTTAATATTGTGACATGGCTGTTATCAATTAGAATCACTCTGAAGTGTTGTTCGCAGGTCAAAATAATATGAAGATTCTCTGTCCTTCAAAAATCCTCACTTCCTCAGTAAAAGTTGCCTCAGTTGAAGCCAAATAAAGGATTCTAATTAGGGCTCTTGGGAGACTGCAAAGCAATTGTCTGAGACTATTACTCAACTTCATGAGCTCGTTAACAAGCATCTCTCTGCATAATCGGGGAAAGAGCAGAAAGTTCATTTTGACCAAGCAGGCATGGGCCTGAGAGAATTTATATTTGATAACAAAACATTACATATTATCTTAGTTATGAATGTTTGGGTTCAAGCAACAGACTGACTCTGGGTAACTTCAAGAGGAAAACAAAAAGAATTTATTGAATGCAGTAGAACTCTGAGAGTGAAGGAAAAGCCTACAACTCAGACTAGCCCTTGAAAGGAGAAGCAAGGGAACCCTTAGAATCTAGGGGTGTGACTGGCACTATAAACAAATTCTAATAAGCCCTATGTGGTTGTTTTTTTTTTTTTTTTTTTAATATAACTTTCTCCCTTGACTAGTTACTTGAACTTTAAGTTGTTTCCCAGAAATGGCAGGAGTTTTGCAAGGCTCCGGAGTTGAGACTCTGAAGGCCCCTGAGTAAGCTTCCTGACATCAAGACTCACCATCCTCCACAATTGCCCCCAATGCACACAGGCCTTATTAGTACTACTACAAGCTCCCCAGTACACATGGCCCCTCTTTTAAAAGCTCCTTCAGGCTTGGCGCCTGTGGCTCAAGCAGCTAAGACGCCAGCCACATATACCTGAGATGTCAGGTTCAAATCCAGCCTGGGCCTGCCAAACAACAATGACGGCTGCAGCCAGAAAATAGCCGGGCATTGTGGCGGGTGCCTGTCATCCCAGCTACGTGGGAGGGTTAAGCCCGGGAGTTGGAGGTTGCTGTGAGCTGTGATGTCTTGGCATTCTACCCAGGGTGACAGCTTGAGGCTCTGTCTCAAAAAAAAAAAAATAAAAATAAATAAATAAATAAAATAAATAAAATAAAAGCTCCTTCAGTAGGAGAGATGGATTTGAGGCTGATCTGATTCCCTGTTCTCCTGATAAATGTCTTTCACACTTGGGAGGCTCATGGGTTCAAGACCAGCCTGAGCTAGAGAGAGGCCTCATATCAAAAAATAGCCGGGCATTATGGCAGATACCTGTAGTCCCAGCTACTCGGGAGACTGGGGCAAGAGAATAGCTTGAGTCCAAGAGTTTGAGGTTGCTGTGAGCTATAATGCCGTAACACTCTCCTAAGGGAGACAAAGTAAGACTGTCTCAGAAACAAAAATGAAAAGTATTCCTTTCTTGGCAGTCCTCCTTGTCTTAGTAATGGCTATCTATAAATCAGTGAAGCAGGTAACTAGACCTAGGCCCAAACTCCCCTGTGGTTTTGCTAACAGTGGCAGAATTTATCGTCTCTTCAATGTTAGTATATCAGGATCAGAGTGAAAAAAGTTAGCCATTTTGAATCCTTGTGACACTTTACTTAAGGTTTAGATTTTAAGGAGAGAAAAAAACTGGTTTAGTTTGGGTCAAACACAAACTTTTTGGCAGATAGGACAAGAGACTTTAATTAAAGAGTTCCACTAAGCTATGTCCAATGGAAGTTTAATTCCCCCAGGATTATTAGGGAGATGGTACCAATGGTATGAGGAAGGGATGCTTGGAAGGCAACATAAATAAATGCAGGAAATTTAGAAAGATGTTAAACCACTGTGCCATGTGTTTTTGATCATCTGAGAGCTCTAACACTGTGTTTTTTCCCCCAGAATATCTGTGAAAAGCATCAGTGTTCTTATTACTTAAGGTATAAAGAAAGTCCACGTAAGACCCACAGACTGTGAGCATAGTCTGGCCCAATCTTTGAGTCTTCTATTTGTTCAGAATTCTACATTCTTCAGCAATAACAATGCAGAATGGACTTGAGCAGCAGCTTGCCTTCTTGAGAGGAGACCAGGTAACAGCTTCAGAGTAATAGCTGTGACATTCAGAAAGCTCTTTGTAAAATTCCATTGGGGGTGTTTTAGAAAAGATGAGTTATAGACTTTCCAACATGGATGTAGGTTTTTTATTTATGACGTATAGTAGGATGTTCTGATACAACAAGTTAATTTATATGTCTATCACCTCAGATACTTAATCGTTTTTTAGTAGTTAGCACATGTAAAATCTATTCTTTTGGCAATTTTAAAATGTATAGTGCATATTTTTATTAACTATGGTCATCATACTATTTGATAGATCTTGAAAATATATTCCTGCTGTCTAACTGGAACTGTGTACCTTTTGTCAACACTTCCCTATTCTCCATCTACCCCCCCCCCCCCCAAGCCTCTGGTAACCATCACTCGATGAACTCTGTTTAAGTACTTCTATAAGTTTGACTTTATCTTTGCTTCTACGTATAAGAGAGATTATACAGTATTCATTTTTCTGTGCCTGGGTTATTTCACTTAGCAGGATGGCCTACAGGGTCATCCATGTTGTCAGAAAGGACAAGATTTCCTTCTTTTGTAAGGCTCAATACTTTTCTATTGTGCGTGTATGACATATTTTCTTTGTCTATTATTTCATTGGTGGACATTTAAGTTGATTCTATTCCTTATTTATGTGAATAATGCTGCAGTGAACATGGGAATGCAGATATCTCTTTAATATACCATTTTTGATTCCTTTAGACATATACCCAAAAGTGAGATTGCTGCATCATATGTTAGGCCTATTTTATTATTTTTTGAGAAACTGCCACAGTGTTTTCCATAATGTCTATACTAATTTATATTTACACCAACAGGCACATCCTTGCCAACACTTATTATCTTTTGCTGTTTATCTATCTATCTATCTATCTAATCATCTATCTAATCTATCTGCCTACCTACCTATCTATCTATTGACAGTCTCACTCTGTTACCCCAGGCTAGAGTGGTGTGGTGTCATCCTACCACATAGCAACCTCAAACTCCTGGGTTCAAACAATCCTCTTGACTCAGTCTTCTAAGTAGCTGGTACTACAGGTGCCCACCACAACACCCAAATAATTTTTCTAGTGTTAGTAGAGAGGGGTTCTCATTCTTGCTCTAGGATTATGGACATGACTATTGTGCCTAGCCATCTTTTGCCTTTTTTGATAATGCAGAGGTTGCCAAAGAAATGAATACACATTTTAAGAAAGGGGAAAAAAAAAAAAAAACTGTATTAAATTTGTAATACTCGGGTGGTGCCTGTGGCTCAGTGAGTAGGGCGCCGACCCCATATATCAGGGGTGGCAGGTTCAAACCCGGCCCTGGCCAAACTGCAACTTGGGGAGGCTGAGGCAGGAGAATTGTGTAAGGCCAGGATTGGAGGTTGCTGTGAGCAGTGTGACGCCACAGCACTCTACTGAGGGTGACAGAGTGAGACTCCATCTCTATTAAAAAAAAAAAAAAATTGTAATACTCAAGTTACATTTGACTACTGCAGTTACAAGAGTTGCTCAATGTGAGGGGCATTCATCTTTTGTTATTGGTAAATATTGAGTATTACAATTACATTGTGGTTTTAATTTGCATATTCCTGATAATTAGTGATGTTGAACACCTTTTCATATGTCTATAGTCCATTTGTCTGTCTTCCATTGAGATACATCTATTCAGGCTTTTTTCCCATTAAAATAATCAGGTTATTTGGTTTCTTTCTATTAAGTTTGAGTTCCCTATGTATTTTAAACATTAGCCTTTTATCAGATATGTGGTTTACAAATATTTTCACCAGTCTGTGGATTATCTTTTCATTTATTTTTCACTTTGCTGCCTTGCCATGCAGAACCTTTTTAGTTTGATGTAATCTCATTTGTATATTTTTGCTTTGGGGGTCATATCCCCCAAATCATTGCATAGCCAATGTTGTAGAGCTTTTCCTCTATGTTTCCTTCTAGTAGTTTGACAGTGTTATGTCTTATTTTTGAGTCTTTAATCCATTTTAAGTTGATTTTTTGTGTATGGTATGTGATAAATCTCTGATTTTATTTGCATGTGGAAATCTGATTTCACCAAGTGGAAATCTGATTTCACCAACACCATTTATTGAAGAGACTATTCTTTTTCCATTGTATGTGCTTAGAATTTTTCTCAGAAATCAATGGATTGTAAACATGTGGGTTTATTTTGGTGTTTTTCATCCTATTTCATTGGTGGGTGTGTCTGTTTTTATGCCAGTACCATACTGTTTTGATTATTATAGCTTTGTAATATATATGGAAGTTAGATAATGTGTGAGGCTTCCCACTTTATTCTTTATATTTATTTTTATTTTTTTAGTAAGTCTTTTGTACATAGATCATAAATACATTTATGCCCATTTCAGTGTGTAGATTATTTGTACAAATTGGAGTGCTTACATCATACTAATCAGCATAACTTTCATCTCATTTACCCAATTATAGCATTAGGACATTTGTGTTCTACACATGATAAAACCAAATTGTACCTGTAATGTGCTCCATAGTTGTGGTCCCCTTACTATCCCTTACTATCCCCACTCCCTCCCCATCCCTCCCTCTCCCCTTCCCTTCTTCACTATAGCTTAAAGTTGTGTTTTATTTTTCATATGCAAGTGTGAGTGATTCTAAATTGGTTTCACAGTAGTACTGAGTACATTGGATACTTTTTTTCCATTCCTGGGATACTTTGCTAAGAAGAATATTTTCCAGCTCTATCCATGTAAACATAAAGGAGGCAAAGTCTCCATTTTTTTTTACTGCTGCATAATATTCCATGGTATACATATACCACAATTTATTAATTCATTCGTGGGTCAATGGGCACTTGGGCTTCTTCCATGACTTGGCAATTATGAATTGAGCTGCAATGAACAATCCGGTGCAAATATCTTTATTGCCAAATGATATTCGGTCCTTTGGGTATACACTTAGTAGAGGAATTGCAGGATCAAACGGCAGATCTACATTTAGATTTTTGAGTGTTCTCCAAACTTCCTTCCAGAAGGAATGTACTAGCTTGCATTCCCACCAGCAATGCAGAAGTGTTCCCTTTTCTCCACATCTACGCCAACATCTTTTGTTTTGGGATTTTGTGATGTGGGCTACTCTTACTGGAGTTAGATGGTATCTCAGAAGGAGTTAGATGGTATCTCAGAGTAGTTTTGGTTTGCATTTCTCTGGTGATTAAAGATGATGAACATTTTTTCATGTGTCTGTAGGTCATGCGCCTGTCTTCTTAAGAGAAGCTTCTGTTCATGTCTTGTGCCCACAATGAAATGGAATCACTTGTTTTTTGCTTAGTAATAAGTTTGAGTTCTCTGTGATGTCTGGTTATTAGACCTTTGTCGGTAACATAACTTGTAAAAATCCTCTCCCATTCTGAGGGCTGTCTATTTGCTTTACTTAGGGTGTTCTTGACAGTGCAGAAGCTTTTTAATTTGATCAGGTCCCAGTAATGTATTTTTGATGTTGCTTCAATTGCCTGGGGTGTCTTCCTCATTAAGTATTCTCCAGGCCAATTTTCTCAAGTGTTTCCCCTGCACTCTCCATAAGATTATTTATAGTTTCATGTCTTAAGTTTAAGTTCTTTAACCAGAGAGAGTCAATTTTTGTTATAGGAGAAAGGTGTGGGTCCAGTTTCAGTCTTCTACAAGTTGCCAGCCAAGTCATCCAGCATTATTTATTGAATAGGGAATCTTTCTCCCAATTTATATTTTTAATAGGCTTATCGAAAATCAAATGATGATAAGTGTCTGGATTCACCTCTTGATCTTCAATTCTGTTCCGTACATCTACCTCTCTGTTTTTTGTGCCAGTACCATGCTGTTTCGATCACTATCGATTTATAATAAAATCTGAAGTCTGAAAGCATGATTCCTCCAAATTTGTTTTTTATTTCTGAGTAATGTCTTGGCTATTCGAGGTTTTTTTCTGTTTCCATATAAAATGAAGTACTAATTTTTCCAGGTCTTTTAAATATGAGAGAGGTGCTTTAATAGGGATCGCATTAAATCTATAAATTGCGTTAGGTAGTATAGACATTTTAACAATGTTGATTCTTCCCAGCCATGAGCATGGTATATTTTTCCATTTGTTAACATCTTCAGCTATTTCTTTTCTCAGAGTTTTATAGTTCTCTTTATAGTGATCTTTCATGTCCTTAGTTAGATACACTCTCAGATATTTAATCTTCTTTGGCACTATTGTAAAGGGAATAGAATCTTGGATTGTTTTTTTCCTTGACTATTGTTGGTATATATAAAGGCTACAGATTTATGAGTGTTAATTTTGTATCCTGAGACATTACTATATTCTTTGATCACGTATAGGAGTTTTGTAGTTGATTCCCTGGGGTTTTCCAGATATATAATCATATTGTCTGCAAAGAGTGACAGTTTTATCTCCTCTTGCCCTATTTGGATCCCCTTAATTGCCTTTTCTTGTCTGATCATGGTGGCTAAGACTTCCATGGCAATGTTAAAAAGCAGTGGAGACAGTGGGCATCCTTGCCTGGTTCCTGATCTGAGTGGAAATGTTTTTAATTTTACTCCATTCACTATGATATTAGCTGTGGGTTTGCCATAGATGGCCTCTATCAGGTTAAGAAATGTTACTTCTATACCTATTTTCTTAAGCATTCTGATCAAGAAACAATGCTGGATATTGTCAAAAGCTTTTTCTGCATCAATTGAGAGAATCATATGGTCTTTGTTTTTTAATTTGTTTATGTGATGTATTATATTTACAGATTTATGTATATTGAACCATCCTTGGAACCCTGGAATGAAACCCACCTGGTCATGGTGTATAATTTGTTTGATGTGTTGTTGGATTCTGTTTGCTAGGATCTTATTGAATATTTTTGCATCAATACTCATTAGAGATATTGGTCTATAATTTTCTTTTCTTGTTGGGTCTTTTCCTGGTTTGGGTATCAGTGATATTTGCTTCATAGAATGAGTTGGGAAGTATTCCTTCTTTTTCTGTTTTGGAAAAGATTAAGTAATATAGGTACTAGTTCCTCTTTAAAGGTTGAGTAGAATTCTGATGTGAAGCCATCTGGTCTCAGGCTTTTCTTTTGGGGGACATTTTTTATAGTTGATGCTATTTCAGAGCTTGTTATAGGCTTGTTCAACATTTTCACTTTTTTCTGGCTAAGTCTGGGAGGATAACATGTTTCCAAGTATTGATCTATTTCCTTCAGATTTTTCTACTTCTGAGGGTAGAGTTTTATATAGTATTCATTAAGGATTTGCTGAATTTATGAGGAGTCCGTTGTTATTTGGCCTTTATCATTTCTGATTGATGAAATTAGGAATTTTACTCTTCTACTTCTGGTTAGGTTAGCTAACTGTTTATCTATTTTACTGACCTTTTCAAAAAATGAACTCTTTGGTTGATCTGTTGTATGATTCTTTTGTTTTCAATTTCATTAAGTTCTGCTCTAATTTTAGTATTTATTTTCTTCTGCTGGGTTTAGGGTTGGAAAGTTCTTCCTTTTCCAGTTGCTTGAGATGACCCATTAAGTTATTGACTTCTTCTCTTACTGTTCTCTTGAGGAAGGCTTGCAATGCTATAAATTTTCCTCTTAGGAGTGCCTTTGCTGTATTCTAGAGGATCTGATAGTTCATTTCTTCATTATTGTTCTGTTCCAAAAATTTGGTAATTTCCTTCTTAATCTCATCTATGACCCAGCTATCATTCAACATGAGGGTATTTAATTTCCATGTTTTTGTATGTGTGTGGAGATTCCTGTTGTTACTGAGTTTAACTTTTATTCTGTGGTGATCTGAGAAAATACAGGGAATGATTTCTATTCTTTTAAATTTGCTGAGGTTAGACTTGTGACCTAAGATGTGATCAATTTTGGAGGATGATCCATGGGCTTATGAGAAGAATGTGTATTCGATTTTGTTAGGATGAAATGTTCTATAAATGTCTATTAGATGCAAATGTTGAATGGTTAAGTTTAATTCTAAAATTTCTTTGCTTAGTTTCTTTTTTGAGGATCTATCCAACACTGCCAGAGAAGTGTTAAAGTCTCCAATAATTATGGTGCTTGGGGAAATCAAATT
>CAUYPK010074959.1:0-14026 GCA_963574355.1 Loris lydekkerianus
GTACATTAATGCAATCATGGGGCACCATACACTGGTTTTATAGACCATTTGACATATTTTCATCACACTGGTTAACATAGCCTTCCTGGCATTTTCTTAATCATTGTGTTAGACATTCACATTCTACATTTACTAAGTTTCACATGTACCCTTGTAAGATGCACCGTAGGTGTAATCCCACCAATCACCCTCCTTCCACCCACCTCCCGCCTTCCTCCCCTCCCTCTTGACAACAATTACTTGTTGGGTTTATATTCTGTGATATCCTCAAATGGTGCTTTCTTTCCCTCTGATCTTTTAGATATCATTCTGTTATCTTCTGTTACTGAATGCTGCTTAGAGGGAAGTCTAAGGAGACTCCAGTTTTATTTTTGCCTAGTGGCCAGTGTTCTTGTACCTGAAAAACTGGGCAATTCTTTCTTTATCCTGAGTTTTGATAGCTTAATTAAGATATGTCCTAGCATAACATTCTGTACCAAATGTTCCTGGAATACATCACCTTACTATAATAATAACAATGATAATCTTATTAATTAATTAATAATTAATTCAATTAATTACAATAAATTAAATTATTAAATCAAATAATTAAATTAAGATAAGTGATTACATTATTTTGAAATAATAATTATTTTGAAAATATTTAACACAAAATCAAAAATTTGACATGTTAACCATTTTTTAAGTATACTATTCAGTTGTGTTAAATACTCTTACAGTACTTTGCACCACCAATGTCTATTTCCAAAACTTTTTCATCACCCTTAAGAGAAATTTTATAACCATTAAGTAAGAACTCTCAATTCTCCCCTTTTCCAGACTGGTAACCTCTAACCTAGTTTCTGTCTCTAAGATTTTGCATATTCTAGATATTTCTTATAAGAGGAATCCTATAGTCTAAAACCTAAACAATAGTAGGCTTTGGGAGGATAGAGAGAAATCGTAACTTTCATTCATGGATGGTGGGGAGATAAAACGGTGCATCTGTTTACAATACGTGATCTTTTCATCTACAAATTTAGTTATTTTTCTACTCAGGAATTTTTTTTTCTATCCAGAGGCAGAACAGCATAATTCTACTCTCTTACATCCCAGTTGTGTTATATGCAGGTTGACCATAAAGTTCATATGCAATTTAAAATAGACAACCATTTAAGTTGCCCATGAACTTTACGGCCACCCTGTATACTAGCTATGTGACCGTGGACAAGTTCCTTAACTATGTCTTTCTTTCTTTGTCTATAAATTGGGGATAAAAACAGTACTGACTTCAAATTGTTATTTAAAATTAATGCAAGTAAACTTGTTTTTAAAAAGGTGTTTTGTGCATAATCCTACTGGAGAAGAATTTCTTCTTATAAATTAAATGAAGCCCTATTATGTTACACATTTGAATAAATCAAGTGTGACATCTATACATACCTCTATATCACATATCTATATGTTTAAATCGTAGAATAAATCTCCTTTTCTCCTTAGCTATCTTTCTGTTAATCTTCCCTTAACTGCTCTTATCACTCTATTTCACCGGCATTCACGTGCCGGTCAAGACTTTCCTCTACACATTATGTCCAGCAATGTACATTCTATTTTGTTTTAGTTCTGTTTTAAGTTTTGTGCTGTTGTTAACTAATTTATTTATGGGCTTTTAATCCTATTAATGCTATTCTGGGCCTCCGTTTGTTTCCTCTGGTGCCTATTAATCACATTCTCTACCTGTTTTCCATCATCCTTGAACACCTGTTGTTCTAGCCCAGTGATTTTCAGCCGGTCTGTCACAGCACACTGGTGGTGCCACAAGTGCGTCCTAGGTGTGCTGCACAATTTTTAAAGATCATTAATTAAATTATTTTCGAAAGAAGTTCAAAGCATAGTAAGTATATTATTTTTTATTTTTTTAATGAACACAATTTAAGTGTGCCGTGGAAGTTTAACTACAGGTTCAAGTGTGCCGTGAAATAAGAAGTTTGAAAAACACCATTGTGCAGAGTGAAGTAATTGGGAATAATTTACTTCTGTTCCTTAACTTGCATTCCTTCCTTGAGAGAATTCTTCCTCTCTTGTGTTGCAGTCCCCAGCTTGTTTGCCGGTACCCTGCTTTCTTTTCTCTTTTCTTTTCTTTTCTTTTCCTTTTTCCTTTTTCCTTTTTCCTTTTTCCTTTTTCCTTTCCTTTCCTTTCCTTTTTCCTTTCCTTTCCTTTCCTTTCTTTTCTTTTTTCTCTTCTCTTCTCTTCTTTTCCTTCCTTTCTAAATTTCTTTCTAAATTTCTTTCTTCCTTTCTAAATTTCTTTCTAAATTTCTTTCTAAATTTCCTTCTTTCTTTCCTTCTTTCTTTCTTTCCTTCTTTCTTTCTTTCTTTCTGTCTTTCTTTCTTTCTTTCTTTCTTTCTTTCTTTCTAAATTTCTTCCTTTCTTCCTCTCTCTCTCTCTCTCTCTCTCTCTCTCTCTCTCTTTCTCTCTCTCTCTCCCTCTCTCTCTCTCTCTTTCTCTCTCTCTCTCTCTCTCTCTCTCTCTCTCTCTCTCTCTCTCTCCATCCTTCCTTCCTACTCAGTCTATTATTTTCATCTGTAGCACATTTTCAGTTTGCTATGACATTTCTTAACCTTCTTGTTCTGCCTAGACGGCTCTGCTTGCATGGCTCCAATGTGACATTCTATCTGCTGTGACATATAGCATTGGTGACACCTGACTTTTCTCACCACATCAGGGAACTGCTTGTTTCCACTTGAAGATAAAGCTTGGAGTATTCTTTATTCTGCCTGATTTCTGTAGCATAATGAAACCGTGTGAAGGAGGGGAGAGCTCAGCTCGTGGTTTGAATACAGGACAATGTTCTTTCTTCCTAAATTTTGTGAAGTATCCCACACTCACTCCATCGACCTGCAGGGGTTCACTCTTCCCCTGAGGAAACAGTCCCTATTTTCCTAGCATAATTTACCCAGTCTCATTTATTGTCCTGAAAATTTTGCTATCATTAGAGAAAGTTAACCATTTCCATATCTTCCTCCTTTGCCTGTTTCTACCCCCAGCCCCAGCCCCAGGCCATTTTTTTCTTATTCCTTAATCAGATGGAAAAAAGAGAAAAGCTAACGCTACACAGTCAATTGATATTTGGGTATTAATGAGAAACTTCAAGATGTTCTTACTAACAGGCTTTTTGGTGGCTGGGGAAAAAGTGTTAGGAGCCTGGCTGCACTCCATATCGCTCCAGTATTTTCTGTTTCTTTCCTTATTTAGGGTGTAAAGTTTGCATCTGAGACTAGGTGCAGTGGCTCATGCCTGTAATCCTGACACTGTGGGAGGCTGAGAGAGGAAGATCACTTGAGTTCAGGAGTTCAAGATCAGCCTCAGCAAGAGTGAGACCTCATTTCTACTAAATAAACAAACAAAATACTAGCTAAGTGTTGGGGGGGGGCACCTATAGTCCCAGGTCCTTGGTAGTACCCCAGCTCCTCAGTAGTCCCCCAGCTACTTTGGAGGCTGAGCCAAGAGAATCACTTGAGCCCAAGAGTTTGAGGTTGCTGTGAGCTATGACACCACACCACTCTTCTCAAAAAAAAAAAAAAAAGTTTGCATATGATAATTTCCTTTCCTTGTTTTGTTGTAGTTGTTTAGCTGGCCCAGGCTGGGTTTGAACCCACCACCTTCAGTGTATGTGGCTGGCGCCATAACCACTGTGCTACAGGCACTGAGCCATCCTTTCCTTGTTTTGATGTTGTTGCTATTTTAAACTATTTTTTCTTTTATTTACTTATTTATTTTTTTGTTTGCTCAATTTATTAAGTTTTGGGCAAGAGGAATTCTGTAATGCAGTTTCTGTCTATGATCTTAACCTGACTATGAGAGTCACGTTTTCCATATGTAAGTTGGGATAATCATTATAATACTGAACTCATGGATTATTTTAGCAGTACTAAATTAGTTAATATATGTAAATTGCTTGTAAGCTCTCAAATTTTATATGAAGAGTAAGTTTTCAATAAATGTAGTTGTGAATGAATGAGCTGCTATTACTCTGTGGTAATGAACTTAGTTATCGAATTTATAGCCTTATAAAATGTTAGCACTGAAAGGAATCCTCGGAATCATGTACACCATTCACTTTATTTTATACACAGGAGACAAATGCCATGACTACCATCTTCAATGCCATGTTTCATGAGGACGAGGGTGACACAAGCATACTATCGTTATAATAAGATGAAAAGCATGTCATTCAAGAAAGTTCTTGAATAAACATCATGTGTTAAGAAATATTTTTATTCATTTTTTAAAGGAAAGAATCTATCAATCAGGCTTCCTTGTTTTACTCCCCATCAAGATGGGTTTAACCATGTGAGCTTGTAGACGGAAGCTGGGAACAAAGCTTACTTGTTTTCCATAATTGACGAGAGAAAAAATACAACAGAAGAGAGAAAACAGAGCAAGCTGGATCAAATGCTGTGTAAGCAAAAGAAGAGTTAAATAACAGAAAAGCAATGGGAGTACAGATGGGAAGGGACACTGAAAAATAAAGGTTTGATATTAATTTTCAGTTGCTTGCTCTGAAGTGTATACGTTCTCCTACTCCCACAAGGAATATCTAGTGAAGTTTAATCATTTACGGATGCTTTCGAAGTAGGTCGGTTGGAAATGGCACTCCTGAATGCATTGAAATCTCAGAAAAGGAGAAGCAGACGCAGCATATTTCTTTTCAGAAACTAGAGAGAGCAGGGCCTATTGAATTATATGTGTTGGTCAGCTGTGTCTTCCTCTGTTCAAACACAACTCTGGAGTAGAGGATGTAGTCGGGCAGAGAACTGTGGCTGAGGCTTTGACAGACGACCAAGTGGAGAGATGAGTTTTAACCTGAAGCTAAAGCCATTGTCAACTCCAAGGGAGGAAGCAAAGTCCAAACCATGGTGGAAATAAGAGACTCTGATACACAGCAAAGGGAACCAGGTTCATACCACTTGCTTCAGCCCAAAAAGGAAAAATTTTGCCACCTGCAAACTTAGTTATTAACTGTTTTCTAACATTTTTGGAAGTTCACCAAAGCCTGATTTTAAGACCAAAAACAAAGGAGGGCATGACAATTAAATACATTCAGTCCCAAAGAGCAAACTGATCATTGATAGTTAATAGTTATCTCTTAGGGTCTCTAAAATTATCATAAGTTGATTTTTTTAAGTGTTGAAAACATGTTTAAGCTCATGAAAACTATGAGGACGAGAGGGAGTTTAGTTGAAGGATTTCTTATCAATCACTTCAAACCCTAAAAGAAAAGGTCACCATAGTTTCAAAATTTTAAGGAAGAATGTTTTTTAGCCAAAAACTGTGTACCTAGCAATAACATCAGCTAAATCTGATCCAGACATTTTGAGTCAGACAAGACCTTAAAAATTTCACTTCCCACATACTCTTTCTGCAGATTACATGAAAACGTAGTCCTGTTTGGACAAAAAATTTCTAATTTTTTTTTTTATTTTCTCTCATTTAATTTTAATATAAGGCTGAAGCAAGCCTCCAAAAGTGGATTTGGAAGTGAAAAAATAAAAATAACTAAAATAATATGAAAAAACTTCTAAAGCTGAGGCTGGCACAAAAAAAAACTTCCTTGTTGGACAGAAGTCAATGATACTCGTTAGGAAAGGACATCGGAGATGGGGACAGCCATGAAGAATAGCCAACAATGATTCGAACAGTAGAGCAGGGGGTCCTGGAAGTGAGTGATGTCGTTCACGAAATAAGAGGAGTTGATGGTTCAGATAATGATCAAAGTAAATAGCGGAATGCAAGCAAAAGAGAGAACCCATTCAACCTTGAAGGCAGAAACATTTTCCTCTGAGAGGTAACTGAAGATAAGCCTTAATCTAGCAGAAAAGAAAATATGACCCTGGCTCACGCTTTGACTTTGCAATGAAACAATTTACAGGACAGAATGATGGAAGAGCTCTGCATGCATTCCCAGCTTTTAGAATCATGAAACTGATCAGTCATGGAAGGCGAGAATAGTTACAGAGAAAATCTAAGAGTTACCAGCCTGGACCACAAAGGAATAAAGACAAAGCTGGCAACAGAGAAAAGGGAGGAGCCTAGAATGGTAAGCACCTCCAACAACCTCCTCACCCTACCCAGACACTACTGATGGCTCCCGGAGCAAGAAATAGAGGCTTAAACACAGAGCATCTGAATTTGCAAAGATCATTGGTTAAAGGCACAAACAGTAAAAAATCTAAATAGAATGGGTGGCAGAGGGAGATTTGAAGGGCAAGTCCTTATTTCTTTTAATAGAAAGCCCGTAGATGACTTCCTAAGTTAATAAGTCAAGTAAAGCACTTTAAGCAAACCACTTACATATGTAGAGACAACCAGCAGAAGAAATAAAAATAGAAAGGGATGACCCTTGAGAGTGGGATCTGGGAGGCAGAGAAACCAAGCAGCATATGGTGGCTTTTCAACATGAGCCCTTCTGAGCTATTCGATATCTTGTCTGCTTTTTGGTTTAACAAATTGTGGAAACATTGTTAAAAATGAAATTATACATTAAAACTACAGAACAACCTCACCTATAAATACGTACACACACACAATGCTCCCTGAATTAAAATAATTAGGATATGAAAAAGAAATATATGGATATTCAGAGATAGTACACTTATTCCAAGAATGGAAAGGCTGCTTGAAAATGTGAAATGCGTTTATATGTTATCATTTCAGGAGGACGAAGGTGAGAAAAACAATCTCTAATCTATTGTTGCTGAAGACACTTTTGGTAAAATTTTTTCAACATTCTTGGCTTTTAAAAAGTCCGTTTTATAGACGGAGAAGAGTGCTGCCTTAGAATAGCTAAGCCTATCTGAAGCCAAAACACAACCTCACAGGGAGGGGTCAAACACAGAAATTATTTCTATTAAATCCAAGAATGAAACAAGGTTATGGCAATATTATTCTACATTGATTTGCAAGTTCTAAGCCATAAAATTAAAAAGGAGGGAGAAAAGGAAGGACTGAGGGAGAAAGATTTCTTTATAGGATACACATGTAAGAGATAAAATTACCATTGTTTGCCTGATAATATGATTAAATACTCAGAAAACCAACTCAAAAATGTGCAGGACTGACAAAAGTATCCAGTAGAGTAAGTGGTCAAAAAAAAAAAAAAAAAAAAATAGATAAAATATGACAGCTTTCCTACAGCACCAATAACCACTTGGAAACTCTAACAGGAAATAAATTAAATCACAATAGTAGAAAATACCTAAGAATCAAGGAACACAGAGATGTGTGAGGGCCAGATGAAGAAACCTATAAAACTTTACTGAGGGACATAAAAGAATCCTGGAAAAGGGAAGATAACATGTAATGATTTTAAATCTCAAGACTCACTAAAGTCAAGGAGGAAATTCTCACAAAAAATAATTTGTACAATATTTGCAAGTCAAATAAAACCCAAGAGGAGTTCTCTGGTACTTGACAAAGTAATTCTAAAGATCATCGGAAAAGAGGCACAAAGAGCCACATTTCTTGTTTTGCTTTGTCAGTAAAATGCAAGAGATGGGGATATCCTCTCATGTATTAGATAACCGGTAAAGCTAGGATAATTAAAAGAGTGTTGTACTGACATAAATACAGGTAGGCTAATGACATCAAGAAGAAAGAACATCAATAGAGCCTATAAGAAAATGTGTTGATGATAATGGTCCCCGTCTAATGAGTGGAGAAAGGCTAGACTATTAATTTGTGGTTCCAGAATACTGCTTAACTACAGTATTTTGAAAACAACAGGCTTAGATTCCTATCCACAAGATGAACCAGAATTAATTAATTGGCCAATTAAGTGATTCATAACTATAAAAATCTGAACATGAAAAATGGAAATAATCAAATCACTAACGATCTAGGAAAATATAGGACAATATTACTCCCATCTGGGGATAGGAAAATAATCTTTGAAGTCCAAAAGCAAAAGAAGATACAAAGTTTTCTAAAATAAACAGCATAAAAATTAAAACTATTCATCAGAGACATCAAACATTCTGAAAGCAAATCAAAACTGATAAAAAATATACTTGAATATGAGTAACAGGTAAAGAGGAATAGCCTTAGTCCACAAAAGATCTTATAAACACATACAGAAAATATAAAAATATTCATGAACAGATAATTCACAGAGGACAAAATATAGAAAATGTGGTTGGCCATGCAAGTAATAAAGAAAATCCAAATCAATATGATGCAGTGTAATTTCCTCTTATCGAATTAGCAGAGATTTTAAAACAGTGATAATTCCTAACATTAGCAAAGGTTCAGTGAATATCACTTGAGGCTTGCACTACATACAAGTTGGCGTAAAGATTTTCTGAGGGGTAATTGAACACTACATATCACTTTATCATGTAGTATATCACACGATATGAACCCCATACAATATTAACTGGACATTAACTCCCATTATCAACTGGACAATGCTGACATCTAAGAAATAATTAGAAATCTTAACAACTATGTGAAAAATCTTACAACAGTTATTATTTATAATAGTGATAAACTGGAGGCAACTGCAATGCCCAAGAGTAAGGACATGATGAAATAAGTAATTACATAATAGTCTACAACTTAATTAATGTAAAAATTCATGAAAACATTAAAGGATATTACATCAAAAATGTTAGTAATAGAATTTTAAATAAGCAAAATGTCATCTAAAAGTATTTATAGCTTGTTCTCTATGTGTAATATATGTATGTAAATACACACACACACACACATATATTAGCTATATATATGTGTGTGTGTGCATGCACACACGTTTTTATGTGCACAGTAGTAGTCATATCTATCAAAAAAAGACTTGAGGAGAGTTCAACTTTCAATTAAGCATAATAGATTTGCATGCATTAACCTCCATTTTTCTCCCCAACTCTCACGAAAATGACAGTGTATGAATTAAAAAGACATAAACAAATCCACATGTACCAAGAGGATGGGAAAGAAAATGGCAGCAATTGAGTGATAGCAACAACATTTTGGAACAAGAAAAATGGTTGAACAAATGGTAACGGATCAAGCAGAGCAGAGAACGCTGAATACGTCAATTAGATAAGGAAGCAGGATGCAGCCAATTCAACATATTTAGCAGCGGGAAGATCCAGAAATTAGAGACACCAGTTTTCTCTAAAGGCAGGGACAGACAAGGCTGAATGCAGGATTCCCTGAAATCCTGAAATGAGAAATATTAAGTCCCCCCACATCCCCATCTGCGTCTGTCATGTAGCCACATGACAGTTCCTTCTCAATTCCTACACAAGACTAAAAATGTAGTCACCACAACACATCAAACAGAGGGGATCTAGCTTGGAGGATTTGGTGACCTGCTGAGAGTAAGGCACCACACAAAACCAGGGGTGAACAACTGACCCCAGCACACTGCGTAGAGAGAGCATCCCCCACTCAGCTCTGCAAACACTGGGAGCCAGGCCTTTCATAACACTCCCCTATCTTCAGGAGTGCAGAAGCTTTACCTGTGTGAAAACTGACCAGATGAAGAAAATACCTTAGGTATCATCATCCCAATGGTCATCAATAAAAAAGCTAGTTTAGTGCCTTATATCCCTGTGGTTAAGAACTGTCAGTGAACAAGCCACCTCCTATCCAATACACACCCTCAGCATGTTAGTGCCAGTGATAACCAGCATTTGAAGAACCTCTGACCTGAATGAAAGGGATCAAAATAAAAAGTACAGAAAGAAAACAACAGACAATTTTTAAAAGTATTTTTAAAAATAAATGTTTCACCTAAGAATAAGATCTCATAAAAAAGGAACATTTTCTAAAACCAAAAGAGAACTCTTAGTTGTTAAAAATATGAAAGCATAAATAAGAATTACAACTAGAAAGCTTAGAAGATAAAACTGAAGAAATTGTTCAGAAAGTAGAACAAGAAAAGGAAAGGAAGGGGGGAAAAAAAGGGATAATAAAATTAGAGTATTTGCCTAGACAATCCAAAAGACAACTAAGAGAATTTGTCAAAAAAAAAAAAAAAAAGAGAGAGAGAGAGAGTTTCAGGAGGCTGAGGCAAGAGAATTGCCTAAGCCCAAGAGCTGGAGGTTGCTGTGAGCTGTGACCCCACAGAACTCCACTGAAGGCAACAAAGAGAGACTCTGTCTCAAAAAAAAAAAAAAAAAAAAACAAGAAGAAGAGAGAGATTTAAGAAACTGAGTATTTATCAAAGAAATTATATAAGAAAAAGTTCTATAACTGAAGATAAGAAAGTCATAGATTGAAATAGTAACCAAATAGCCCTACATTATAAATTAAAAAAAAAAAAAAAAAAACTTGCTCCAAAGCATTGTGAAATCCCAAAACACTGGAATATATACATTAAAAAAAAGAATAAAGGTTTACAAAAAGAAAAACTAAACATTTCACCTACGAAAGATAAGGAATCAAAATGATAATGGACTTCTGGAAACTTTAAATAGAAGTCAGAAGACAATATCTGCACAATCCTGAGGGAATGACAAAGGGACAAAGATAATTACATAAAGAAATAAACAGTGCCA
Organism: Loris lydekkerianus; assembly: GCA_963574355.1. Lineage (NCBI taxonomy): Eukaryota > Metazoa > Chordata > Mammalia > Primates > Lorisidae > Loris > Loris lydekkerianus. The sequence continues at coordinate 10,543 of CAUYPK010074959.1, forward strand.
GACCTATTAGCTATACATCTATATATATTAATACTTTTAAAAGACCCTACCTCTTACTATATTGAGAGATAATTCAAAGTGGATCATAAACCTAAATGTAAAATATAAAACAAGTTGCAGCCTTAGATTAGGCTAAGAAAAAGTCTTCAACGTGAGACCAAAATACAATTCATAAAAGGAAAAAATTGATCAGTAGAACTTCATCCAAATTCAAAACATTTTCGCTGTAAAAGACACTGTTTATTAATAGATAATGAAAAGGCAGGAGGCACCTGTGGCTAAGTGAGTAGGGAGCCAGGCCCATGTATTGAGAGAGGGGGTTTCAAAACTGGCCCTGGCCAAACTGCAACAAAAAAATAGCTAGGTGTGTGGCAGGTGCCTGGAGTCCCAGCTACTTGGCAGGCTGAGGCAAGAGAATCTCCTAAGCCCAAGAACTGGAGGTTGCTGTGAGCTGTGATACCATCGCACTCTACCAAGGATGACAAAGTAAGACTCTGTCCCCTGTCCCCCCCCCCAAAAAAAAAAGATAATGAAAAGGCAAGCCATAAACTAGAAATAAACAGTTTAAATATCAAGCATTTAAAAAAATGCTTAAGTTCAGAACAGAACTCTCAAAATTCTCTAAACAAGAAGAAACAACACACTTTTTTGAAAATGCCCCAAAATGTGAACATATCACAAAAAAATCCAGAAAACAATATGAAAAGATTTTCAACATCATTAGTCATAAGAGGAATGAAAATTAAAATCATGAGTGGCTACTGCACATTTATTTGTATGGCTAAAATTTAAAAAAAAAAAAAAAAAAAAAAAGATAATATCATCCGTACCCGCCAAGACCTCCATAAGAGCTGCACCGTGACACACAACCCATGCCCACCAGGCCTCCACACACCCTGACCAGGAACTCCAGGAGCATTGCAACCCCGCATCCTCCCTCCAATAACCTCCCTGCCTCCACACTGGCTGGCTCATGTGGCCAGGGACTCTGGTAGCCATGTGCCCTCCAGAGCCCTCCCTGCCTCTGCCCAAAGCCCTTCTCCTGGCCAGACACTGCTGGAGCCTTGAGCCCTCTTTGCCAAAGTCACTGGGCAACAGGCACCCCACGAACTGTGTGCACCACCCCTGCCCTGTTGCTGGATCTGGGTGTGTCACACTCCGGAGCTACTCCCACAACCAGAACTCTCTGGCTGGGGAAGCCCCAGAGGAGCTACCCAGGGTCACTCCCTACAAAGATCCAGCAACAATAGAGTGATCCCACTGGGGTCTAATCTTGGAGAGACACCTCCCCAACTCTGACGATGGCCAGAGGCAACGGTGAAAAACAATCATGAAGCGAAATCAATGGAAAAACTCTGGCAATACGAATAATCAGAGTAGATCAACTTCTCCAAGGAACAATGGGGCAGATACAGCAAAAGATCCCATGTACAAACAAATGGCTGAGATGTCAGAAATCAAATTCAGAATCTGGATAGCAAATAAGATCGAATTAGAACTCCAAGCAGTAACCCAAAAGATGTCTCAAGAATTCAATGAATTCAAAGACCAAATGACCAAAGATTTTGACACATTGAGACAAGAACTTGGAGCCCTCAAAGATCTGAGAAACATAGTAGAATCCCTCAATAACAGAATGGAGCAAGCAGAAGAAAGGATTTCTGACATTGAAGACAAAGCTTTCGAACGCTCCCAAACTCTCAAAGAGAAAGAGAAATGGAGGGCAAAAACAGATCACTCTCTCAGAGAGCTCTGGGATAATTTGAAGAAAACCAATATTCATCTTATAGGGATCACTGAAAGTGACGAAGTGGCTTCACAAGGCACAGAGTCTCTTCTCCATGAGATTAGGAAAGGGAACTTTCCAGACATGTCAAGAGATTCTGAAATTCAGATAGCAGACAGTTTCAGAACTCCATGACTCAACCGAAATAAGACATCATAATCAATTTCACTAAAGTTAATATGAAGAAGAAAATGCTGAAAGCAGCCAGACAAAAGAAAACAATCACCTACAAGGGGAAGAATACTAGAATAACTGGAGATCTCTCGGCTGAAATCTTTCAAGCTAGAAGAGAATGGTCATCAACTTTTAATCTCCTAAAACAAAATAACATTCAACCCAGGATCCTGTACCCATCTGAACTGAGTTTCATTTATGATGGAGAAATTAAATACTTTAATGACATTCACATGTTGAAGAAATTTGCCATAACTAAACCAGCTCTCCAGAATATCCTCCATAAAGACCAGCTTAATCCTCCACCACAAAAGTAAACCCACCCAGAAAATTCTGAACAAATTCCAACTTCCACAATCGCAAAAGGATTAAAAATGTCCACCAGACTCGCGAAAGGCTTATCAATATTCTCAAAATGTGAATGGTTTAAATTGTCCTCTAAAGAGGCACGGGTTGGCTGACTAGATACAAAAACTCAAGCCAGATATCTGCTGCATACAAGAATCTCATATTACATTAAAAGATAAATATAGACTCAAGGTGAAAGGATGGTCATCTATACTCCAGGAAAATGAAAAGCAGAAAGAAGCAGGTGTTGCAATCCTATTCGCAGATGCAATAGGCTTTAAACCAACCAAAATAGGGAAGGATAAGGATGAACACTTCATATTTGTTAAAGGTAATACTCATTATGATGAGATTTCAATTATTAATATTTATGCTCCGAACCAGAACACACCTCAATTTATAAGAGAAACTCTAACAGACATGAGCAACTCGATTTCCTCCACTTCCATAGTAGTTGGAGATTTTAACACCCCTTTAGCAGTCCTGAATAGATCCTCCAAAAAGAAGCTAAGCAAAGAAATTTTAGATTTAAACTCATCGATTCAACATCTGGACTTAACGGACATCTACCGAACATTTCATCCCAACAAAACTGAATACACATTCTTCTCATCAGCCCACGGAACATACTTCAAAACTGACCACGTCTTAGGCCACAAATCTAACTTCAGCAAATTTAAAAAAATAGAAATTATTCCTTGCATCTTCTCAGACCATCATGGAATAAAAGTTGAACTCGATAACAACAGGAACCTGCATACCCATAAAAAAACATGGAAGCTAAATAACCTTATGCTGAAGGATACATGAGTCATAGACGAGATTAAGAAGGAAATTACCAAATTTTTGGAACAAAATAACAATGAAGACACGAATTACCAGAATCTCTGAGATACTGCTAAGGCAGTTAAGAGGGAAATTTATAGCACTGCAAACCTTCCTTAAGAAAACGGAAAGAGAGGAAGTTAATAACTTAATGGAACATCTCAAGCAACTGGAGGAAGAAGAACACTTCAACCTCAAACCCAGCAGAAGAAAAGAAATAACCAAAATCAGAGCAGAATTAAATGAAATTGAAAACAAAAGAATTATACAACAGATCAATAAATCCAAAAGTTGGTTTTTTAAAAAGATCAATAAAATAGATAAACCTTTGGCCAACCTAACCAGGAAAAA
>CAUYPK010074965.1:0-10916 GCA_963574355.1 Loris lydekkerianus
AGGGGATTTTCTAGAATTTCTTTTCTTCTCTTTTCTAGATCTTCTTGGAGTGTTTTGATTTTGTTTTGCACAATCTCAGATCTGTTGGCATAAAAGTAGCACTTCTCCTGTAAAAATAAACAGATGCCTCCCTTTTTGGCAGTTAATAGGACTAATCCCCTTCTTGTTGGGGCAAGTATTTAAAGTCTCTTGCCGAAACCCAAAATTTTTTTTTTTTTAATTTTTTTTACTTTCAAATTGAATTATTTGGTTTTTTTCTGCTATTGACTTGGATGAGTTCCTAATGTACTTTAGATATTAATCCCAGTATATGGTTTACAAATATTTTCTCCTATTCCACAAATTACTTTTTCATTTTGTTGATTTTTTCATTGCTGTGCAGAAGCTTTTCAGTTTAACGAATCTGCTCATTTATTTTTGCTTTTGTTTCCTGTGCTTCTGGCGTCATGTCCAAAAAATAATTTCTAAGACTAATGTCAAGCAAATTTTTTCTCTTTTTTCTTGTAAGAGTATTACAGTTGCAGATCTTATGTTTAAGTCTTTAATACAGTTTAATTAATTTTTGTGAATGGTGTAAGATATAGGTCCAATGTAATTGTTTTACATTTAGACATCCAGTTTTCCCAGCACCACTTATTGAAAAAAGTGACCTTTCACTAGTCTTGGAGACCTTGTCAAATATCAGCTGACTGTGTATGCTGGGATTTATTTCTGAGTTCTTGATTCTGTTTCATTGGCCTATGTCTGTTGTTTATGCCAGTACAAACTATTTTGATTACTACAGTTTTATAATATAATTTGAAACCAAAGCATCCAGCTTTGTTCTGCCTCAGGTTTGCTGTGGCTTTCTAGAGTCCTCTGTGGTCCCATATAAATTTCTGGATTGTATTTTCTACTTTTGTGAAAAGTGCCATTTTGATTTTGATAGGGATTGCACTGAATCTATAAATTGTTTTGGGTAGTTAAGTACATTTTAGTAATATTAATGTTTCTGATCTATGAACATGGAATAACTTTCCATTTATTTGTGTCTAATTTCTTTCATTGATGACTGATATTTTTCAGTATACAGATCTTTCCCTCCTTGGTTAAATTTATTTCTAATTATTTTACTCTTTTTGATGCTATTATTAATGGGATTTAAAAAAATCTCTTTGTCATTGTTCATTGAACAATCTCTTTGTTCATTGTTAAAGTGTATAAAAACACAACTTTTTATGTTGATTTTATATCTCGCAACTTTACTGAGTTCATTTATTACTTCTAATAGTGTTTTGGTGGCGTCTTTAGAATTTCCTATACAAAAGATTATGTAATTAGAAAACAGAAATAATTTTGCTTATTCCTTTTTTTTTTTTTTTTCAAGACAGAGCCTCACTATGTCACCCTCAATAGAGTGCTGTGGTGTCACAGCTCACAGCAACCTCCAACTCTTGGATTTAAACAATTCTCTTACCTCAGTCTCCCAAGTAGCTGGGACTACAGGTACCCTCCACAATGCCCGGCTATTTTTTGGTTGCAGTTGTCATTGTTGTTAGCAGGCCTGGCCGGGTTCAAACCCGCCAGCCCCGGTGTATGTGGCTGGCACCCTAACCACCGAGCAACGGGCACTGAGCCATACTTATTCCTTTCTGATACAGAAACTTTATGTTTTTCTTGCCTAATTGTTCTAACTGTGACTTACAGTATTATGCTGAATAGAAGTGGTAAGAATGGGCACCCTTATCTTGTTCCTGCTCTTAGAGAAAAAGCTTTTAGCTTTTGGTGAGTGTGTTGTTTACCATGAGTTTATCCTATTTGGCCTTCATTAGGTTGACATTCTTTCTATATCCAATGAGTTGAGAGTTTTTATCATAAAGGCAGATTAAATTTTGTCAAATGCTCCTTCTGCATGTATTGAGATGATCATATCATTTCTATTAATGGGGTGTGTCATATTTATTGATTTGTGCACAATGAACCATCCTTACCCCCCAGGAATAAATCACATCTGCCCAAGGTAAATAATTTTTTCAATGGGTTGTTAAATCTGGCTTGTTAGTGTTTTGTTGGGGATTTTTCCATCTATGTATGTCTTCATTGAAGATACTGGCCTGTAATTTCTTATAATGTCCTTGCCAAGCTTTCTTATCAGAGTAATGCTGGCCTCATAAAATAAGTTTAGAAGTGTTCCCTACACTTAAATTTTCTGGAATAGTTTGAGAAACACTGGCATTAGTTATTCCTTAAATTTTGGGTAGGATTCAGTAATAAAGACTTCATGTCCTAGGTTTTTCTTTGTTAGGAAGTGTTAAATTGCTGATTCAACATCCTTATTCATTGTTTATGTGTTCAGATATTCTATTTCTTCCAAATTCAGTCTTGGAAAGTTGTATGCTTCTAGGAATTTATCCATTTTCTCTAGATTATCCAATTTGCTGACATATAATTATTTATAGCAATCTTTTATTTGTATTTTTGTGGTATGAGTTGTAATGTATTATTTTTCTGTTATAATTTTGTTTATTTGAGTCCTCACTTTTTTTCTTGGTTAGTTTAGTTGAAGATATGCTGATTTTTTATCATTTAAATAAACAAATTATTAGTTTATTAATTTTTCTATTCCTTTTCTATTCTCTCTTTACTCCTACTGTAATGTTTATTTCAAAATATTAAGGTGGTATAAATGTTTTTGTTACATGGCTTGAGTAAAGGCTATACATGTGTCTGAATAGTGCCTGAACACTATTACCTGAATAGTGTTCCCTGAACCTGTTAGGTGAGGTTTGCTCACCCTCCTTCCCCTACCCACCGCATGATTTCCGATAACTTTTACTTCCCTCTGTGTGCATGTGTACCATTGGTTAGTTCTAATTTATTAGAGAATACATGTGATGTTTTATTTTCCATTTTTGAGATATTAATACTCTGCTTAGAAAAAATGGTCTCAAATTCCCTCCAAATTGCTGCAAAATCCATTAATTCATCCTTCATTGTGGCTGGGTAGACTCCATGATATACATATATCACATTTTATTGATCCACTCATGAATTGATGGGCAGTTGGATGGTTTCCACATCTTCACAATTGTGAATTGTGCCGCAACAAACACTCGAGTGAAGGCATCCTTTTGATAAAATGACTTCCTTTCTTTTAGGTAAATACCCCATAGTGAGATTGCTGGATTGAACGGAAGGTCTACTTTTAGTTCTTTAAGAAATCCCCATATGGTTTTCCACAGGGGTTATACTAATTTACAGCCTCACCAACAGTATATAAATATTCCTTTCTCTGCATCAGCACCAACATCTATTGTTTGGGGGTTTTTTAATACAAGCCATTTGAACAGGTGTGCAGTGATATCTCATTGTGGTTTTAATTTGCATTTCCCTGATGATTAGTGATTTTGCACATTTTTTCATGTTCCTTGGCCATTTGTCTATCTTCTTCTGAAAAACTTCTATTCATGTCTATTGCCCACTTTTTAATGGGATTGTTTTTTCTTGGTGATTTATTAGAGTTATTTATAAATTTTAAGTAGTAGCCCTTTATCAGATGTATATAGATTGTGAATATTTTCTCTGATTCTGTAGATTATTTATTTGCTCTGATGATTATTTCCTTAGCTGTGCAGAAGCTTTCTAATCTAATCAAGTCCCATTTATTTATATTTGTACTCCTTGGTCTAGCAGTGCTTCTGGTTGGACTCATTATTTGGTGGGGCTACAAAATGAACTCCACAATTTCCCCTGACAGAGAAACTGTGTTGTGCTCTCTGGCCAGGCAATGTTTTTCTCTAGTTTCTACATTCATATGTAGCTGCAGGGTCACTGAGTAGGTTCCACCATACCACAAGAACTGTGTGCTCCATCTTTGTTCCTGGCTGACCCCATGTGGTCTAGTCCTGTCAATTCCCCCAGTGTACCTTGTGAGACATTGCAGATGTGGTCTTCTAAGAAGCACCTTGGAAGACAGGGAAAGATGAATGTCCATCTTGGGCTCAGTTTCTGCCTTTGAGGAAACTATAGGCCTGGTGAACCCTCTTGGTATCTGCTGGCTTGAGATAGGAGTGATGCAGTCAAAGTGAAACCAATTATCATACTCTTCTAATAAAATAACTTTTCTCTGTATTTCTGCTCTAAGGAACTGCTTCAGCCTCACTATCAAAGTTCTGGTCTGTAGATAGTTGCTAGTTGATCTTTCTATGGGGGTATTAAAGCTCAGAAAGTCCCATTCTGAAATCTTGCTCATGTCACCTGCAATGGAGTTTTCACTTCCATAGATTTTTCTATATTTAACTCTATTCACTTTCATTGATAATAATTCATAAGTAAAAATTTTGTGATCCAAATGTAGGTGTTATTTTTTAATATTTAAACTTTTTTAAGGGAAGGAAAAGTTCAAGTTAAATTATCTCTAAAATATGCTATCCACAGATGGCTATGTCAACAGGGCCCTGATGCAATTCCTAAACTGCTGAGTGGAATCAATGTAAAATACTATCAAATTCCAAGTTTTAGGCCCACTTAAAAAAAAAAAAAAAAAAGGAAAAGAGAAAGAAAATGTAGAAAAAGATAAGTAAGAGGGGATATAAAAGAGAGAAAAGAAAAGAATTATAGATATATATATATAATTTTATATATATACATCACACAGAATTGTGCCAAAATTAAAATAACAGGCTGACATCCATTTAGTTAATGGCTATTAATGAATAGATCCACATGGATATCTAACCTTTAACCATTGAGAAGTCCTAAGGCAACCTTCCTAAATTACATACTCATTCATTTGCTCTAGCCCAGTCAACCTAGCCTTATTTTTTTCTGTTCCTTCCTCCTACACCAGCCTCCAGACATCTCTACACATACCCCCATACTGGCAATAGCCACCTACTAACCATCTGCCACACTACCTTCCTACCTTCATTCATCTGAAAAATTTTCTTAATTCCTACCAAATTAGGAAGACTACCCCAATTTGTGGGCAGGATCAGAAGAGTTAGCCTCAAGAGTATAATGATAAGAATGTTTTATACTATATGCAAAGTGTTTTAATTTTTAACCCTTTTTTCTGCACAGTAATATTACAAGGTATTTATGTATCCATTTTACAAAGGAGGAAATTAAACCTTAGAAATGTTAAATGGTTTATCCATGTAGTAAAGGGCAGAGGTGAAGCTCTAACATAGGTTATCTAATTGCTGCTGATATAAATTGTTTCTAAAAAGGAAAAATGCATTATGCATCTAATTCTAAGGAATATAAGGGATACTCAATGATTGTGCAAGTGTCCTATGAGCTCATAGTAAATATTAAACCTATTTATCTACAAAATCAATTGGTTTCATAGTAAGCCAGAAGTAGAAAACTATTTTCTAGGTATCAGCACTAATTCTTCCAAGCAACAGAGAGTACTATTTGGTATTTTTAAATATTTAAAATGCCATAAAAGTTCAGCTAAATCTCTTGGCAGGTTTATAAGTAAATACTAAAAATGATAAGATACGTGGAACACATATCTTCAAGGTGAGAATGATCAAAAGGGAAATTCAACATTTGATATCACAACAAAAAGCCGTAAATATTAAACAAATTTTAACAAATTTTAACAAAGTTTAAACAAGTTTTAACAAAGTCATTTTCATTAAATTTTCATCCTTTCAGCAAACATTCATGAGTATTTAGTTTATGTCAGGCAATAGATAAGATTCAAGGGTTAGCAATGAATGAGGCCCAGTCCTTGCTCTCTACGAAGTCCTGTCTATTCTCCCTACTTTCTGCCATAATGGATTCTTTGCTCTTACTTTTGCCTTGATTATTTTCCTGAAGATGTCTTATATCCTTCAGCCTGGCTCTTCCCCCATGAGGTATAGTCAATGGGCTCACTTTATAGTTTATGGAGGGTAGATGTCAAAATTACTACATTGACACCATTGTGTAGGACCTTTTTGAAATTAGAATCCTCCTCTACTTTCTGCCCAAACCTACAATCCTAAACCAATGAATGGTGTAGGATTCTCCAACACTTATGCTTGAGTCAGTAGGATATTAGAGGTACCTCACATTGTCACATACATGAACCAGTTTTATTAAGTAGGAAATTTTCACCAACTGAGAATAATAAGATAGTCAATTCTCGACAACCACTTGAGTGGTGAGTTTTGCACTTTAAGAATTTGATCTTACGACATATTATAGTCTCAAAGCCAAATTTATATTGGGCCAGTTTTATTTATCTTCATCAGGTTATAGAAATCACAGCCACAAATAGATTATTTCATTTTAGCAACACGAAAAAGAAAAGAGAACAAGCAGGACTTCTAGGATGTCAGATTGAGGCCCTCCATAAATTCACTGCTTCAGGAAGGCAATGATAAAATCTTTTTAAATCGAATTTTCCAGAACTCTGAAAATTAACTAACTGAAAGTTTGTAGCTATTCAAGGAGCATTTACTTCATGAAAACTATTAACTTTGGTAAAAACAAAATGGCTTGTGCATTGTAACTTTTTAGACTCTTTGTCCCTCTTCCCAGCTCTATCACGTTCTTAAAAACCTGCAACCTTGCAACCACAGTATCTGAAAACCAGCAGCATGGTGCTCCACACCCAACCTCAACACAGTCAAACTGTTAAAGCCAAAAAGGGGAGAGAATATTAAAAGCAGCGAAAGATAAACAACTTGTCACATACAAGTAACCCTCAATAAGATTAATAGGTGACTTTTCATTGGAAACTGTAAAGGTCAGAAAGCAGTGGGATGACATCTTAAAGGTGTTAAAAGAAGAAGAATTGTCAGCTAAGAATTCTGTATGTGAATTAAGACATTCTCAGATACAGGAAAATAGAGAAGTCATCACTAACAGTGACTCACAAAAGGGGAGAAAACATTTGTAAATCACACAGATGACAACAGACACATTTGGGATATAAAAAGGACTCTTAAACTCATTGATAGAAAGATAAATAATTCAATTAAAATTGGGCAAATGATTGGAATTGACATTTCTCCAACAAATATATGCCAATGTTCGATAAGCACATGAAAGGATGTTGAGCATTAGTAGTCATTAGGCAAATGCAACTCAAAACCACAATGAGAGATGCTACTTTACATCTACTAGGATGGTTAGAATCCAAAGACAGATAATAATGAATGTTGGTGAGGACGGAGGGAAAGAGAAAACTTGTACGTTACTGTGAAATGTGAAAATGGGATAGCCATTCTGGAAAACAGTTTGGCAGTTCCTCAAAATGTTAAACATTGCATTACTGTACAATTCAGCAATTCAACGCCTATGCATACACCCAGGTGAAATAACATGTCACACAAAAACTTGTACACAGCAGTTCACAGCAGCATTATTTATAATAGCCAAAAGTGGAAACAACTTAAATGTGTTTCAACTGATGAATGATAAAATAGAACATGGTACATCCATAAAGTAAAATACTATTTAACCATAAAAAAGTACTACATACATTTTTATACATGTAGTATATGTAGTATATAGTACTATATGCTATAACACTGATTAATCTTTAAAATTCTATTTATGCTAAGTAAAAGAAGTCAGGCATAAAACTCCTTGTTGCATGATTTCATTTATGTAAAATGTCCATAGTAGGCAAATTTATAGTTCTGAGGAACTGACAAATTTTAATTAAAATGTATTAAATATTTTATGTAGTAGAAATAGATGCTATTATTTGAAACATAGTAACAATTTAATAATAATTAAAATTTACCGGTTGTTGACTGTGTCTCAGTAGGTAGTGTGCTATGTAAATCATACTTTCAGAAAGTAATTTGTCAAAGTAGATGAAGAATAATCCCATTTCTCAGAATTTATCATAAGAAAGTAAGATAGCTTTGGTTAAAGAAAGAAGAAATCTAAAGCTAAAAGTATGCTTACTGCAGCCTTATTTATTAATATAATAGTAAAAACCTAGAAGCCATTTAAATGTTCTGTAATACCAAATGTGAAAATCTGACAATTAAGTTCACAACTCATCTAGAAAAAGTGCTACATACCTCATTGCTGAATATCACTATGGTCATCTTCAAAGGACTCCCCTTGGGAAGTTATGGACTAACATCAGCACCTAGTCCACCCTTAAAAACAATTTTGGAACTCTTTTTCTGGAATGGCCATCAGAACTATCATCATGCAAGGTCTGACACAGTTTGCAAACTTGCCACCAATTGCTTACCTTGGCAGCACAGTACCAACAACCCGGTAATGTTTGCTAATCTTGCTGTACCAGTCTCACTGCTATGGACACGTGGCAGTGTCTTGCTGAGTGGTGTTCATTATTACTGTTGTATGCTTTTACTGTTGTGTGCCGTAAAACAACAGCTCTAATGGGCATTCCAGGAAAGGAGTTCCAAAATTTTTTTGCAGAGTGGACTAGGTGCTGATGTTAACCCAAGGGGAGTACTTCCAAGGTGACCATAGAGATACTCAGCAATGAAGTACGCAGCATTTTTTTCTTGAACGAGTTTTGGAACCTAATTGTTAGACCTTATATTACTCAGTATTTAATCAACAAAAATTATAATGAGGAAGACTATGTACCTCTTTGTATAAATGGCAACATTACAAGTAAAAAAAGGATGCTACAAAGTTGTCTGTGTACTACAATATTAATAGTAAACATTTTTATTGAGCATTTCAGACGCTATTCTAAGTATTACGCCATTTAATCTTCATGATAACCCTTTGAAGGAAGAAGCCCATCCATGCTTATTAGTGGCAAAGTCAGTATCTAAATGAGAAGTTCAGATCATTTGACTCTTTCCCCCACTCTCAGCCCTCACGCTGCACCACCTTTCCATCATACCATCAAACTTACACGCACTAGTATACTTGTGTAAAGCGTGATGGTATATGGATTAAGACAGACATTCAAAAATAGAAATACTAACTTGATGTTTCCACTCTAACTTTAAATTTTCTAAAATTCGTATACATTTTCATCTTTATAAAAATAAAACATGAAAAAGAAACAAAAATCTTATATTTCTCTTATTACTGTTTCCCAGCTCTCTTAGGATAAAACATTTCATGTACATTAAGAAAACTTAATGCAAGTGCAATAGCAAACAACAACCAAAAAATCATTCTCCATGTCATCGTAGGGTATGTATATCCTAATATATCCCAACAAACAAGTTATAGCCATATCATCTTTACCTTAAATATATCTGCACTGTTGGCATTAAATAGCTGGTGTTTCCCAGATCCCAAAATAATAGGACCTGAACATCTTGTCTCTCCATAGACATAAACAGATACTGTTGCCGTGGTGCCAGCGTTTTCAATATCCCCAGTGACCACCGTTACCTTCCAGTCTCCGTCTAGAAGGGAAAAAAAGAACTCAGTATGAAATTACAGATGAAGACCATGATAATATTAGAAAAATAAGAATTTCTACTTAGTCTACTTAGTTATGAAATAAATAGGTTGTGAAATTAAGAGGTATTAAAATGATTGCTTATCATGTACATGAAAAAGCTTTGGAAATATTTAAGCATTTTAATTACAAAATAAATAGCAGTAAGTTTTTAAGAACAATAGCTATTTTGGGCAAAACCACTGAGTTACAGGCATTGAGCACTGTGTGCCTGGCGGAAAGATTTAGAAGTGTATTTAGGCATCACTGTCAAATTTGACTAATGACACTAAGACATTATCTGTACTATTGAATATCCCTGTCAGGCTGGAGTTAGTAACACAATCTGGTGACCCTAACAGAATAATGGTAAGGAGGTAAAAGACCTAAAAATGAAGCAAAACAAGGAGCTAATTTTTTTTTTCATGAAAAATTGCTGGAGTCCTCTTAAGAGTTGGAACGAACCAAAAAGTAAAGAAGAAAATATTGCAAAAAATAAATCAGACCTAGCAAGGTATGGAGATTGGAAGGGAGAATGAAGAAAAGATACATTTGAATAGGGATAGACCATGCCTCCTGCAAGCTGAAGAGATCACTGAGCTTCCTGCCACAGAGATGGTGGAAACACGGAAAGGTTGACAGGCACAGAGCACACCAAACATCTTTTCAAAAGATCTACTGATTTGGGTGGCACCTGGGGTTCAAAGGAGTAGGGCGCTTGCCCCATATACTGGAGGTGGCGGGTTCAAACCCAGCCCTGGTCAAAAACTGCAAAAAAAAAAAGAAAAAAGAAACGTCTACTGATTGGTTTATGATTGGTTTAGTTGGAAAGACAAAATGAGTCTTCGCTTTATCACTTTGTGTGCTTCTTTTGCAAACCACACCATCAATCCTGCAGCGGGAAGCCCTTGTCCTGGAGTCCTCCCCACATTAATGTAAGACGACAAAAGACAAAGGCCCATGTTCAGGTCCCTGCAGAGCGTGCACCTCCACCCTCCCTGACCACCCCTGCAGGACAGGGGCAACATGAAGATGTCTTTATTGTTATTTTCTTTTTTTTTTTAATTTTTTTTTTTTTATTGTTAAATCATAGCTGTGTACATTAGTGCAATCGCCTATACCCATTCTAAGATGCACCATAGATGTGGCCCCACCCATTACCCTCCCTCCACCTACACCTCCCCCCTCCCTTCCCCTTCCTTGGCCCTTTCCCCATAGTCTTGTGCTATAGTTGGGTTATAGCTTTCATGTGACAGCTGTAGTTTAGCTTCATAGTAGAGCTGAGTACATTGGATACATTTTCTTCCATTCCTGAGATACTTTGCTAAGAAGAATATGTTCCAGCTGCATCCATGTAAACATGAAAGAGGTAAAATCTCCATCTTTCTTTAAGGCTGCATAGTATTCCATGGTATACATGTACCACAATTTGCTAGTCCATTCATGGGTCGATGGGCATTTGGGCTTCTTCCATGACTTAGCAATTATGAATTGGGCTGCAATAAACATTCTGGTACAGATGTCTTTGTTATATTGTGAC